>JAWNPL010000145.1:8965000-9207500 GCA_035047545.1 Drosophila paranaensis | reverse complement strand
TGGGTAAAATTACAAGGGTAAAAATATGTAACAGACCCGTCAAAGGTCAAAGCTAAACGACGTAATTCACGTCGGCCCACGTGAAAAATGTCTAGCGGGCCGACGGGGCGTATACACTTTTAGGCGTTTAGCATTTAGAGAACTTCGGCGGGGCGTGGCGTGGCAGACGCCCCCATCGAAAGAACGTCCGATTATTATTTATTAATGTACTCGTACGGCAGGGAAGAGGGGCTGGGAGCCATGTAGAGCTGCCCAAAGGTTGCGTCGGGCTCATCAATCGACTGTTAATAAAGCGATCGAAGACGCCGCAATTGTGCGTTGTAATGGGAATAGTTAATAGTCGAGCTTATTTATAGCGCTAGACCATTATTCATAATAATTCATGGCTCGAACTGAAATTTATTGAAATATATTCCATAATTATCCTTCGCCTTCGTTTGCTATCAATTTTTAGCTTTTGTTCGCTTTTAATTGCAAATTTTCCAGCTGAATGCAGGTGTTTTGAAACCTTTTAGAATTTCAATTGAACTAGTTTCAAATTTTTAATCAATTTTCTCTCTCTCTCTCTGTCTGTCTCTCTTCATCTCAGTCTATATCTGCTCATTGAAGTGCGCGCATTGAAATTAATTGCTTAACTGTAAATAATGCGCAAATGCCAGCTGAGGGAGCGTCATTAAATTTTAATTATAATTATAAATTAAATCAAGTGCGAGTCGAGGTGAGCAGACAGCTACAGAAATTGAAGAGGAAAAGGACTGAGAATATTAAGTAATATAAATTGAATGGCAAAGATATGTAGAGTAGGCTAAAGTAATCTAAATTTTAGATAGTTGAACTTAGGCAACTCTTTTCTTCCCACTGGGCATTTCTATTTCATCTTTGGCTGACATCGACTCCCATTTGCTTTCCAAATTATGTTTTTTATGGTCGATTGACCATCTTTTATATATACCTGTACATATACCTCAACTTTTCGCTCTCTAGCTTCAATAGGGTAAAGTCTGTTCGCACAGCTTCACACTAGACAGCTTTATGTATACATACATATACTTACATACATCCCAGCCAACCGCTCTTAAAAATCTCTGTATGATTTCGCAATCATAATTAGATTTAAATTTGCTGGCTCAGCTTTATCAGACACAACACAAAGCCAAGTTTATTAATAGGCACAACAAACGAAACGAAACGAAACGAAACGAAAAATCTCAGGCGCTGGGCACGTGGCACACGTAGCTCTCGCCCTAAGAGTAGGCAGCACAAATCAAAGAAATGTCAGACGCACTGTGACGATAGTGAGCGAAAAGGGCGGGAGAAAGTGTGAGAGAGAGAAAGAGAGAGAGACAAGGGGAGGGAGAGTCAGAGACAGAGTTCCTCTTTGTCTCTCTAAACGTAACGAAATTCATGAGCTGCATACGAAATTATGTTGATGCCTCAAAGTGTGCCGTGAAATTAAAATGCCACAACATGAAATGCTGGTCAAGAGTCACAGTCGCTATCTGTCTCTCTCCCTCTCTCTCTCTGTCTCTGTCTCTCACTTGAAATAAATTACGTTATACATGTTTACTTTTTGTAGGTGACTAGCGCAAAGTTTTTGCCGCTTCAAATGCCAAGTCGGCGGCACTAGGCCAGCCCCAGTTGATCCACCAGACCCAGCTGCCCCACTTCGCCTCCACCTGCCACATATGCACATGCATAATTCACTTAATTATGTGCCCTCGCACACATCCTCGACGCTAACGATTCGAAATGCTGCTGCGGCTCGGCTCAACCATCGGCTGCAGCTGAAACTCAAATTAAATTCAAGAGCAGCTGGCAAAAAGTAAAAATCTAATTTTAATTTCAAAGCGCCGCTCATTTAGAAATACTTAATGATGTTAAAATAAAAAGCAAGCGCCATGAAGTGCGTGCTGCCACGATTGCTGCCCGCTGCCCGCCACATTTGAGGTAAATTTCGCACGGATCTTGCACTTCTTTTTCCTTCTCTTCTTTTTTATTTTTTTTGGTATGAAAAGCACGTACACGAAATACCGCAAAGCGTCGCAATGGGAGAACTTGGCCAAATCGGCAATAACCGCCAAGACGCAAAAGATTTGCTCCAAGAAACTAGCAGCGCTGCACTTAGCCGTGGGCGGAGGAGGCGGAGGAGGCTGGGCTGCTGGCTAGGCACTTCACTTAGTAGGTCGGGTCATTGCTTTTAGCGCGGTGATTATTTCTCTGGCCAAAAACTGGGCATGGCATGCCGAAAACTTCGATGCGCGCTGTCGTTAGCTGTCAGCTCTGCGGCAGTGACCAGCCAAAAGGAGCCAAGCAATTGTTGCCCTTTGAAATTCTTCAAGTTTCCATTCGGTTCGCTAATGGATTTGCGCGCGGAAAACTTAATTTGAGGTCAAGTCGGCAGCTTATTCAGCTGCTAAATATTGAGCAAGCCAGAGAATGGGTGTAAAATGGGAATTTCGAAGACAGAGAAAGAGAGAGAGAGAGAGAGAGAGAGAGAAAGTGAGAGAGAAAGTGAGAGAGAGAGCTTCCATGAGGAAAATTGTGGATAATTTAGATTATATATTATTATGTTGTAAGAGGTAGTATAGGTTGCCTATGTATAAGAAATATGATCGATTATCTATTGTTTGCTTACTACAGCTACTGCTTAGGCTGCAAGATCTAGATAAATCTTAATCTGTGGCTGTGGGACGTAAAGTAGAGAGAGTTCTTGCTTAAAGCTTAATAATAATTCCTGACAATTCTTGAGAATTCCTGAGAACTATTGAGAACTTTTGAGAAGTCTTGTGAATTTATAAATTCTCGTATTAAATATATAAATTCTCAAGAATTTTCATGTTTTTAGAGACTCACTCTAGAAATGCAAGATTCTATTATTATATTATTAATTATTAATTCTTTCATACAGTCACTCCATGACAATCATAGGTAATAAGTAATTCCTACTTTTTTACTTAAAAATCATAGAAAAGCTGTAGAAACATCGAGCTACAGCTGAAGTTCTCATATCATACGCAGCTTTTACTTATTTTTTTTATAAGTATTTAAATATTTATAATAGATTCACTAGAATTATGAATATTAAAAGAGGTTTACCCCATTAAATTTCAATTAAAGCTTAAATATGTGTATATTTCCTATGAGTTCTGGCTAAGCCGAGAGCAGCTCTGGTACTCACAGCCCAAAGAATGCTCATCATTTCATAGTAATTATTAATAATTGATAATAAATTCTGCACAATTCCAAAAGTATTTCCACTTGATTAATGTTGAGCGCATAAATTTCCTTAAAAATAGAAAATGTGTAAATTTCAATTATAAGTTGAAAACTCCTTTCACACACACACACACACACAGAGATACACACTCTTACAGAGCTATAATTAACACGCCTCTGGGCATATCTGTTGAGCAGTTCAGCTACGTGCCCGGGCCCTGGCAGTGGGGATTAAGCTGAAAAGTTCAAAGATAAGCACAAAAATGCCAAAATAATAATATGATGCTAGGCCAACTAAAAAGTTAAATAGAACATTTTTCAAAATAATTATAGAAAATAAACAACAACAACAACAATTTTTGCTTTTATCATAAATATTAAAGCGAGAGCTCAACTCTGTCTCTCTCTCTCTCTCTCTGTCTCCCACTCTCTTTGTCTCTCTGTTCATTATGAACAAATTTTGTCTGTCTAGACAGGCAACAATTTTGATGATGCACTCACTGTTGCTGTTGCTGTTGTTGTTGCACATTCCGCAACAGATTTTTTATTGCCAAAGTTTCAAGTGGCAGCTCGACTAAACTGTAGCTAAATGTGTGTGTGTTTCACTCGCTTTTCATTTTTGCTCATTTTTTCTTGGGCAATAATAAGCAATTGCGGCGCTTTAATGCACTGCGGGCTCGATTTGCTAGTCTGCTTGACTATTGATTTTCGCTCAGGGCTTGAGGGCGGCGGCCACGCCCCCATCAGGCCCTGCGCCACATTTGATTTATGCGCCACTTTCGCTGGCGCCCCACAAACTGTGGCCCAAAAACTAATTTTGACCGCAAAATCTATAAAAGCGAAGCCCGAAGCCCGAAGCACTCGAAACTGGCAAAAATAAAGTTGAAGTGTTTGACCCGAAATATTTTATTATATTCTGTGCACTTTTATTTAATTTTATGATTTTGAGCTTGTTTATTTATTTACCTTTTCAGTTCATGACTGAAAATTTCCCTCACCTTCTTTTCTTTTTTTTTTTTTTTGCTGTCGAACTGCGCCTGACGTTTTCAAAGTTTTTCATTTAGCCGGACGGAACGCCACGGCGAAGTTGGCCATTGCAGCTCGCAGTTGAACAACTGTTTATATTAATTACGCTCTGCACTTGATGGCCCCCAATGAGGTTAATGGCACAAAAGTGTAAAAAGCAGGTGGAGAGCCGACAGTGGACAGCTGTGTGAAGAGCGGACAGTTGGCCAAGATTAATTGCGCAAGTCTTTAGCGAAATTGGCAAACATATTACAGATATCAATTAGCATAAGGGCGTATCAGGCAAGAGTTATCAAAATATGAAACTGTAATTCGAGCTAATGCGAGCTCAACTGGAGCGAGCAGTCTTTAATGGGTTAAGGAGTTGCTTTCTACGATTTCTTTTTGGCTAACGAACATTAATCACGTCACAAATGGGTGGCAAATGATTTATGGTTTGGCCAATGCGACAAACGCAAACAATTAACTATTAAATATGCCGCTTACACGCCAACTAGCTGCACTGCCGAACGCTAGATGGCGCTGCAACTCGACTCGAATAGACTACAGTTAATTGTGTTACACTCAGCGTTAATCGGTCTTCGAAGCCGCCCCCCAGCTGGCACGCCCACACGGCTCGACGCACAAAGCTGCGTGCTGGCTGGCCATAAATTATCAACAAGCGTCTTCATTAGTTCTCAAGCGTCTGGCCATGCGCCGCGACGTCTCACCATTTAAAAAGTTAAATGCCGCAGAATGTAGCTCCTTGATGGCTGTTGCCTGCTGGCTGATGGCTTAGCCGTCAGGTGAGCCACCCACAGCAATTGCGTGTCCTTTGTCCTTGCTTGGGCCGCATTCAAAGCAGCCCAGCAACAGTTTTCCCAGCTCGTCGTCGTCGTCTTAAGTGTGCCGCATAATTTTTGATAATTCAATTAAGATAAGTTTATGCTCTCCCTCTCTCTCTCTCTCGGCATGGACATTCTCAGTGTCTCCGCCATTCCATTCAATTTTCGGTCAACCTTTTGTGCCGCGTCTTCCAGACGACTTTAAATTGAGACATAAAATTTCATGTTTATTTCGCTTGCTTTGCATATTGGCTGGCCTACGCCTTAGCCTTAGCCTTAGCTTTATTGGGCAATTAATTTTTGTAGACACTGTAGAGTCTCTGCTCCTAATATGTATCTAATGAGTATTGAGATTTGCTTTGGCTATTGGTTCATGCGGACTTTTTATAATTGCTCAGCGAAGCGCTGCGGAAAGTAATTAGCCTAATTAAATTATATGATTCTTATCGCTTGGCTGCACATGGGCCAAGGCTCAAGCTCAGGCTCAGGTTCAATTCAAATTCAAATTCTGGCCCGGTTTCTAATTACAAATGCCAACACACGAGGGTCCGCCCCTCAAATAGTTTTTCCAGCCTTTAAGCATTTTTGTTACAGATTTTTGTGGTTTCACCTAGCATATTTACCGCAAAAATCACACACACACACTCACACACACTTAGAGAGCCGATCGAGTTACTCTGCAGCTGTAAGCCAGGTTAAGCCTTTCGTTGGAGTTAAGCTAATAAAGTGTTAATTAAGCGTGCCAAAGTGGCCCCCTGAATGCTTTTAACTAATGCGACGACGATGTCGACGACGAGGACTCTGGGCCCGCCTCTCTCGGCGCTTCTCATAAAACTTTTGCTTGGGTTAGTAGGCATGTCTAAATATTTGCTGCATACTTTGCGGCTGACGCAATGCCCCAACCCCACTCGGCTTACCTGTGCTGTGGCAGGCAAAGTTTTTGGCCTTCAGCTTCAGCCAAACTTTGTTACCCTCACACACACACACACACACACACGCACACAGAGACAAACACAAACTGCCCCCTGGCTGTAATTAATGGTAGGTAAACTATTTGATTTCCTTGTAAGCAACTTTTTTTACGGCTCCTCCACACACACACGCACACTCGCACACACACATCCCTCTCTCCTTCCCGCACACAGCTTGTGACTAATAGCATGTTAGATGAGCAAATGTGTTAATGCAGACATTTGCATACTTTTGCGGGTGGGGTAGGCCCTTTGAGTGGGGCCAAAAATAACAAATTAAAAAATAGCCACAGGGCCACACACACAGAAGGCCAAAGCATTGGATTTCGGACCTTTGTAAGCCAAATTAAGAGCATAATTTCATTTGCACCGGGGCAACTTTTGCTGGTCAGCCGTGCCACGGCCTCAAATGTAGTTCAATGAACTAGCAAATAGATATCTATAGCTGGGCACGTAACAACTGCAAGCTGCATTGGCATAAATTGAGCATGAAACATGCCATGCAACTGAAGCAGAGAGTTTCCCTTTTGGGCCACTGCAACAATGCTGAATTATAAATTGTGCCCGGAGCGGCGTGATGGGCATAGAAATATGATATTTGTAATTGGCTCTCACTGAATGTGGACTATATACAAACGAAGCGGTTGCTGTGTGAGAGATACTTTTGTGTATTGACGTAGGTTCAATGTGGTCAAGAACAGCCTTGCTACTGATGCATCTTTGCATCTTTGTCATATGATTCTTCAGCGTATATATCTTCAACTTTACTCCATCAAAGTAAGCTCTTTGATCTTTCTTATTACTGTTAAGATATCAGATAATTTGGCTAGATTTTCTATCTCTACTTAGTCAAAAGTCTTTACTGCATCTGAAACTAACGCCATTAGAGTAATATCAAAGCAAGTCTTCGAGATGCACTGCTAAAGTAAGGAATCTAATATAATATTCGCTTCTCCTTTAATTTTCACATTCAGCTCATTATCAGCCAGCCCTCTTTAGTCACACTCTAATCTTAATCGAGCTAAGGTTACTCGTTTGGCCTCTACTACTACCCCAACTGCCTCGATAGTTTCTTTTCAAAGGCCTTAAGAGCTCTGTCAACAATTCGTCAGCGAGCTGAAAGTGCATTTGCTTTGTTAATTGTTTAGTTATTCATTTTCGCTGACTCCGATCGCACACATACCATATATATATGTGCGCTATATAGTCGGTGAAATGGTGTTAATTAGTAGACAAGAGTCTGCCTTTCTTTCTGTCTCCCTCTCACACTCTGTGGCAATCTCATCAGACTTGGGCGTCCCGCGTCCTTATCGCACACACATATCTAACGCAAAAGTGCTTTTAAGTGCGCCCCACAACAATTTCGAGTTTAATTAACAGTAATTTGTTTGCGCTGCACTAAGTATGTACGAGTAATCCTTGCGGAGAGGCCAGGCCAAGCGCTATCTGGCCAGGACGATCATTAGAGCCAACACACACACTCACACACACACATACGTATGCAGCGGCGCGCTAGTTTGGTTTATTTTTTATGACGAACTTAACGATGATATTTATATGTCTATAAAAAGTCGCTATAATAACGTTTAAAGCGTTGCACGAAGCCAGCAGCAGCGCTGAAGTGCGCCATTAAAAAATACCAAAAAGCAGCGAAAAAAAACTGCAATAAGTAGAGCCTGCTCGTAAGAGGCAACGAAGCAGGAATACCTTGCAGATAACTTGGACTTAAATATATAAAAATTTGAAAATAAATTAATATATATGAAGCTGAAGTAGGAGCTGGAAGAGAGAGTAGAAGAAGTAGCTGAAGCTTTGCCTATGCTTAGCTCATGTCAGAGAAGATATGTGACAGGATGAGGAATGAGTCTCTCTGATAGGCAAATACATTTCCACTCAAACTAATTCTATATGCTCACAGTAGCCCACCACAGCACCACAGTGAGTGTATAGCAAGTCGAGGAAAGAAAAAGCCGCCAGAGCAGCGTGTAAACAAATTGAGTGTAAACTATACAGAGAGAGGGAGAGAGAGTGTGAGTGTGAGTGCGAGTGCTGGCGAGTCAGGAAGTTTGCAGTCGACAGTCGGCAGTCGACAGTCGGCAGTTAGACACTCGAGCACATGCACGCCACTCGGCAGGACATTGACTTTTTAGGCAGTTCGCCGAGCGGATCCCTAGAAAAGGTGCCTCTCAAAGTTTAGGTCTGCGTTTGAATAATGACAGCCTGTCGAAGCGTAGGGGCGTCCCTGGTATGAGTAGCAAAACTTTTTGACGGCTCTCGAGGTCCGCCCGTGGCTGTGCAATGCCACATAATTTGCACAATTTAAATGCAACCCGGCGTGGCGCACCCAACGAGAGAGAAGTTCAAGGACATGGCCAGCTGTTGGGCTCAAAAGATGTCATAATACACAACCACACACACACACACACACACACACACTCCTTCTCTCCCCCTCTCTCTCTCTCTCTCTCTGTCTTTCTCTGTTGTGCGCCTCGCCTAGCATTAAATTATTTAATTTTATGACCTGCCTCAGCAGCCGCTGCTGCTGCTGCCGCACGCACATGGCAAGCAGCTTCTGTTTCAAAGAACCGGCGCAAAGTCAAACTCCCCGGTGCCCGGTGCTGGTGCCGGTGCCGGTGCCGTTGGCCAGGCCAGGCCAGGCCAGGCCAGTGGGGCGTCAGGCAGACTCCCTCAGTTGCTTAATTTCGCTTTGAGCATATAACTCATCATCATCATCAGCCACCAACGCCCACGCCCCCAGGGGAGACTACATCCGCAATTCCGAAATAATAACCATGAAATTAAGTTCGTAAACAAATGTGAAATTAGATGCGTATGCTTAAAGTGAGCGTCGCACAGCACGCCAATAATATGGAATTATAATTATATAAATCAGGAAATTTACTGATATTACTAATGTTAGGAGGAATTCAAAGAGTAAAGATAAATATGTATATAGATCTAGAATTAATATTTGTTATGTATTTTTCAATGAAAATATATAAATAAATTATTTGATAGAGTGGACGTTTTTTTTAAATATTTATATATTATTTAAATATTTATATATTATTATATTATTATTATACATAATCCTTCTAATACTTTTATATATGTTCAGAAAATATTGAAATATAATATGATTATTGACTATTAATAATTTTTTTTACTTTATGCCTATAATTAAATATTTTTTTTTAATATAAAAAATTTTTGTTATCGAAAAAAACATTTAAATATTTTTCTTTTATTTAATAGGCATATAAAATTATATATATGTATAAACTAAATCAATGTATTAAGCTTCGTTATAAGTATATAAAAATAAGTAATACTTATTATTCATATATATGTTTTAAATTATAATATATATATTACATTAATTTATCAAATTATATTTTATATTTAAATATTACACTAAAAAAATATTTATATATTTATATTATATTTTATATACAATATCTTATTAAATTACAACAAATTTCTGTATTATTGCCAATAAACAAAATTAAATTTATAATAAAAATCTAACAAGCTTCGTTGGCAACTGAAATTTGCCTCAATAGCGACACAGTCATGCGGCAAGTCCTGCTGCTCCATAGCAATCTGTGTGGAGCTATCGCATAACAATTGAACTAATGATCTGATTTGGCATTCACTTGTGACAATGCATTGCCTCGCTGTGCGGTTCAATAGCTGGACACGCGCTAAAATGACAAAAGCCGCTGACACATGTCGCCCAATTAAAAGATAATAATTCCGACGCTCATAATCCTGGCAGCACAAACATGACCTGCTGCGGCTTGAGGCTTGAGGACTCGGTTCGTGGAGCAACAACGGCTATTTCTATGGCCAGTTCATTGTTGAAAATTGTTGCTTCATTGGCCATGGCCATGTCCGTAAAGCATGTCCCCTGTCCATGTCTGTGGCGCATTGCCAAGTGTCCACTGTTATTGTTGGGCTCCTTCGAGTACGTGACCCGAGGCGTAGCTGGGATCTGTTGTGCCTGTCGAGCGAGCGAGAGAGTGAGCGAGAGAGCGAGTGAGTGAGGGAAACATGTTAATTGAGTCAAAGTTTGCAGCTTCAAGTTGATGCGGAACGTGTGCTGATAGCTTAAAGTTGCCCTCGGCTTGTTAGTTTTAGCCATACGTGATTTCACGAGTCCCTTAATTGGACATGTGAGCCTTTTTTCCACCGACAGCTACAGCTACAGCTTCAGCGCAGGCCCTCAAGGTGCCTTTGCCCCAAGTTGATGTCGGGATGGCTCATTAATAAACTCATAAAAGCGTACGACACCTTCTTTCCGTTCGTCGGTCTCCTCTTCTTTTTCTCTTTTTGGAGTATGGTCTCCTCTCCCTCTCCCCCTCTCCCTCTCTCTTCCCCTCTCTCTTCTCTTCTCTCCCCCGTTTTTTTTTTTGCTTATTACAAGCTTAATAAATATTAGCGCACGACATGTAATTACGTTGAGCTACATAAAAATTATAATAAACATTGTGTAACATTACATAATTGACAGTTTCGAGTGTTGTTGGCGCCCACAGGTGGCATCATCATGACGTTGGGTGGGCGACGAGACAACTTTGTTGCTTCAAGTTCTCTCTCTTTCTCTGTCTGTATATGTGTGTGTGTGAGTGTGTTTATTTTTATGCATGTCTTCCTTTGAGTCCTGACACCCTGCGCCTTGCATTATCCTTTTGGCTTTCGCCCTGGCAACTTGCCATATCGCTGGCGTCATCATCCTTAACGCCTTCGCCGTCAACGTTGTCGTCGTTGTCGCTTTTAATGTCTGTTGATTTCTTTTTACTGATTTTTAATGCCCAACCGAAAGCTACCGTCAGACAGTGACAAGAAAACATATTGGCGAGGAGTGAAAATTAGTGAGGGAGGCTTTTGAGTAAGTTTAACTGGCGGAGAGCAGCTGGAGTTTATTAAAATACTTGATAATTGCTTAAAATATACAGAATAATTTTAAAAAATTAAATAAAATATATTGAAATATTATCTAATATATATTCACTAGAATAATTTCAGCTTGACGTTTGATAGTTTGAGTCTAGTTGGATTAACAGAAAAGTTGATTTCTCAGAAGAATAAAAATATTTTATAAATAATTTAAGTTGGCTAAAAAATGAAACTAAAATAATTAAGGTAAAATATGTATTAAAAAGAAAACATTGTTAAAAGTAGGATTTTTTTAATATATTTTTTGTATAATTTATAATCTATGATTAAAAAATAATAGCTAAAATAATTTATTTTAATAAAAAGAAAAAATCATAAATGAAATATTTTCCAAATAGTAGAAAATATTAAAAAAAAATTATACTTTTAATAATGAAAATAGTTAAGAAAAACCTACTAAAATATTAATAAATCTATATATTCCTAACGGCTGAAAGTCATTTATCATTCGCTCATTCATCCCCTATCCTTTTTCATAAACTTTGCACCACTGTGCCCGTGCTGCTGCCGCTGCCGCTGTTGCTGCTGCTGCTGCTGCTGCTGGCATGTCTGTAATTCCCCACTAGAAGCCGTGGCTCGTTATTGCGCATATGCACACACGCTATATATGTTTACCGTTATCTTTGGCAAGTTGTAAGTGCGCCATAATTTGTTCAAGTGTTTATGTTGGGTATCGAGCTTTTATTATATGTTCTTATTGCTCGTACAAGTTTAATTAATGCGCTAGAGCCCAGAGTCGTTGGCTTGCTGTGGTTTAGCCCGAAACATCGGATTGTCAAGCTATATAATAAAATCCAATCAAGCAATTGCCCACAGAATGAATATCGCTTTTCGGCTATCGATTGCGAGGGCGTCTGAGGTTGTGCAAATTAAATTGAAGTTTTATTTTTGCTGGCATTAGGATTGGAGGTGATTGGGCATGGTTGAGGATACTGCACTATGGGGATTGTTTTGGCTACTCTAAATCAGATATATATTATATATATTCATATATTAATAAGATGAGAGCGTGATAAACGTTTTTCTCATATTGATTCATTGGCTCAGGTTTGGTTTTCATATATAAGATCACAGGATATCTAAGATATATAAGATTTCTGAGCGTCTCCTTCTTCATATAGCATCCGAAGACTCAGATCTATCTACTCCCAATTCCACTCAAGTTATGAATAGAAAATGTCAGCAGCCAGCACGTTAATTGTCTGCTTAACACATTTTTAAAGTTGCTCTGGCGGAAGCGGAGCTGTGGCGTGGCATGGCCAGAGTCGTCCGTGGTCTCTCGAAATTAATTATGACAAACAACAAGAATGTTTGCGCGAATGCTGCCACTGCCGTTGTTAGTTGCCTGTCCAGAAAAAAAAACCAAACATTTTGCGTGTAATTAGCAAAGTTTTCCGCTCAAAAGTTTTGCAGCCGAAAATTTGTGCGCTGTTGTCGCACCCGTTTGCAGAAATATTTTCATAGTTCTCGTTTTATTTTCGCCGTTCGCTAAATAATACCAAAAATAAAGAGAAACAACATGAAAATATGGCCTGTGGAAAAGTCAGTGGAGACTCAGCGGGCATTCAGCTACTCCTCCAGTGGCTGAATTGTGTTTCCCTGGCGATGTCATCGTTGTCGCTGCTGTTGTCTCCTGTCGCGTGTTAATATTCTTGTTGTTGTAGTAGTTACTATTGTTGCACTCGCTGTTGTTGTCGTTGTTGTTGTTGTTGGCATCGCCCACAGCTCAGCGTTTTCTGCGGTCCAAAAGAGTTTCCGGTCTGTGGCGTTCGCAGCGTCGCAGTGTCGCATCGCCTGGTCACGCTTCTGCTGCTGCTTCCAACTCCAACTGCTGGTCAAAGCTTCTGCAGCTTCAGCTGGCACTTTGTCATTTGCAGCGACTCTCTCTCTATCGCTGTCTTCTACCTCCGATTCTGCTGCGGCTATGTCAAGTTCAGTCTAACGCGCTGTGAATGCTGGTTTCAATGGGAACTTTATGCTTAAAGCTGCCTTTCACAGTTTTCGAATATCTAAATAAATATTTCAATAAGTTCACATATTTCTCTCTCTCTCTCTTTATACAAAATAGTGATTGTCCGTCCTTTCAGTGTATTTACTTTAAGTTTTCTTGTTCAGCATTTGCAGCTAATTGAAGGCCTTCAACAGTTTGTGTTAACACGAAAACGAACTTAATACGCAAATGCGTTTTTGCTGCTGCAGAAAGTGTGGCGCCAGGAGCAAAGTGCACGGATGTGGGGCAAAGGCAACAGCTGCGTTTTCTGGGCCAGTCACATTTAATAAATGAGCAGGTGCTCGGACACACACGCACGGGCCAAAGGTGGGCGTGTGGGCGTGGGCTGACCGCAAAAATTATGATATGTGCTGCAGCTGAAAGCATTCGCAAAATATTTCCAGCGTCAGCAGCAAAAATGAAAGTAAAAACCGAAACGAAAAATGAAATGCAGACGGCGAGTGTGTGTATGCGTGTGTGTGTTGTAGAAAATGCAGTAAGCAAAAAATGTTAGATAGTCAGAGAGAGAGAGATAGAGAAAGAGAGAGGGAGAGGGAGGGAGAGTGCAACGCAGGCAGCATTGCCTGTGGCAGTTTGCAAGTGTATTTGGCTGTATTTGCAAATAAGTTTATAGACTTTTCCTGTTGCCATAAAGTGAAAACAAGAGATATGTGTGCGTGTGTATGAAAAATGTGAAATATTACAAGGAGAAGGCTGAAATGTGATCAGACTTATGAATATATGAAGTTATGCAGCACAGAAGACAGCCAAGAAGCTACCATAAGCTCAGATATATATTTTGAATTATTTTTTTTATAATTTTTAAAATTATTTTATATATCAGAAAATCTTTAAAAAACTCTATAAATATACAGAATTATTTGGAACAATTTTATACATTTTTTTGTATATTAGAAAATCATTTGGAAACCCTATTATTATTTCATTATTTTCTAAAATTTTAAATATTCTTTTAAATATCAGAAAAGCATTCTGGAGCTCTATAAATACTAAACAAAATTTAATATTCATTTTATTTATTAACGAAACATTCCTAAACTCCCATAAATATTTTTAGTTATTTTAAATAACTTTAATTTTATTTTTATACATCAGAAAGGCAACCAAAAGCTTTAAAATATTTTTAAAAATATTTATTAAAATACAATTTTCATTTTTCAGAATTTCTTAATACAATTTTCGTGTAATCGACTCGCTAATCAAGTTAATAATTAATCAGGCAACAGCACTGACAATGCTTGGTATTTAATTGGCTTAATTATTAATGAGTGCAATGCCAATGTTTGCGCATTGCTGAGCAGCAACTCAGCTAAGTCTTGCGCGAAATAGGAATATTATTTATTTAAGCCAGGCAACGGGATCTGATAAGCAATTCGCCAAATCCTTAATGCATACATTTGAATTGTGAGCTTTGGCTTTAATCCCACGCAATTTTCGTACGTCTGCATGCATTAAATGCAAACAGAGAGATAGAGAGAGAGAGAGAGAGAGAGAGAGAGAGAGAGAGAGAGACAGAGAGAGAGAGAGAGAGAGGGAGGGAGGGAGCGAGTGAGTGGGCCACTGGAAAGCTCAGCTGTAAAATTATGCTTGTAAGCTTTCGAAATTACCATAAAATGCGTTGACCTTTCGAACTTGCTAAGCAAGACAAAGTTAACGGGCGAGTCAACTGCCAGGAAGCACAAAGACAGAGAGAGAGAGAGAGAGAGGGAGGGAGAGAGTGGGAGAGAGAGGCAGAGTACGTGCTTGGCTAAGTTTTGTCTGCAGCTTTGTTTTGATTTGCTTGCAGCTGCTGCCGCTGCAGCAGTTTGTGTTGTTGCACTCTGCTGTGCTGCATCCGCTCATTCGTCCCTAATCCTGACTTGTTACTCAGCTGTGTGCGTGTGTCTGAGTGTGCGTAGGTGCATTGTAGTTAGCCAAGTCTTTGCCCTGTAATGAATATAATGGGTCAACGCAGCAGCAGCTGAAGGAGCGAGCTGCTGCAGGCTATGCATTTATTCAAATGCCAAACACAAACACGCACACACACACACACGCACACACACGCACACTTGTAAGTAGCTTGACTTTAGAATATGGGCATAAACAGCAGGTAGTCCAGGCTGCTTTGTCTATAATTTGGCATTGCAGGCTTCTAGCCTTCCAGGCGCCAGCAGCAGCAGCAGCTTTCACTTCTCAGCGCTGTTGTTTGCTCATTTAACACAACTGTTAATTTGCATGCGAGTGTGAGTGTGTGTGTGTTTGTGACAACAAAAGAGAAAACTTTTACTGCTTTGCTCATTATTTTTGGACTGCTATAAATTTAAATTTATGATCATGACGACGATATTTTGTATGCCCGGCCATAAACTGAAAAATGTTTACAGTTTTCAGTCGCATAACTTTATGGCTTGCCACTAGAAAGCCCTCCGGAAAAGCCCTACGCTCCCGCTGCCCTCTCTCTCCTGTGTAGATGACCCAAATTTCTCGCATATGGTTATTGTTATTTATATAAACAAATAAATGTAAAAACTTAAACTGAAAAACAGGCGCATAAAACTATGCAATGGATATTTGCTCTCGCACAAGAGAGGGCGCAGAGTAGGAGAGAGAGAGAGAGAGAGAGAGAGAGAGAGTGCAACTATTGTGCAATTTTCTGGAACATATGAAAGTTTCAATTTTTCGCCTTTTTTTGTTTTCTCTGCTTCCTTCTGCAGTTGCATTTCGCCATCAAATTTATTCTGTTTGCCTGCAGATTTTGTGGCGCAATTTTCATTGAAATATTTGCGGTTGAGGCATTTGTGTGGGCTTTGTTTATCTCTTTGAGTGCAGTGCAGCGCTGCCGGTGCGGCAAGTCCTGCATGCAAAGGGAGACGTTTTGTGCCATCAGCAACAACAACAACAACAACTAGAATAACAACAGCAAAAGCAATTCAACAATTTCTCATCTGTTTTAGTTCTTGCGTAAGTTTCAATTAAACTTTTATCGGTAATGCAAAGTGGAGCGGAGAACTTAAATATTGACGGATAATAATGAGAAATGGAAATGACAATGAGATGCGTGTGCAAGAGGGACATACAGAGAGAGACAGAGAGTGAAATATATATAAGGAGTGTAAGGGAAAGTAAGGCAAGACCAGAGAGAGCTTGTAGGAGATTCAAAGAGAGTATGAGATAGAGAGAGAGAGAGAAAGACAGATGCCAAATGAAATCTATATATGTGTATCATATGTATGAGACAATGCTGTTATCCAAGTTGGGCTTAATTTCTCTTGCAAATTATTAAAAAAAAGCTCTTCAATCTCCATCAGCATTCAACAACTCATTAACAATATTCCGGACGCACTGCTCTTCTGTCTGCTAAGTGCAGCTCATTGAACTGCCTCACTCCCGGTTTAACTTTCGCCCCGACAGAGTTCGTGTCGTGGCACACCTACCGCGCCGCCCAGACGCCCCTGTTCAAGTGGCACACTGAGACAACGGCGACGACCTACAAAAAATATTTATGGTTCCCATAGCCGCAAATATTTGCCACACTCGCACACTCAGCTGGGAGAGTTGTGCCTCCATGCTAGCCATTATTTATACGCTGCTAATCTTCCACCATGTGACTACTGTGGTGCCTGGTTGCCTTTTTGGCTGCTGGCTGCTACTCTCTCTCTCTCTCTCTCTCTCTCTCTCTCTCTCTCTCTCTCTCTCTCCCGCTCTCTCTCTTCTGCGCCTCTTCAGGCACTTTCACACTCGCTGCGCGCCCTGCACTATGCTACACTTTATTGTTTATTGCGGTTGGCTAACAGTCCGGTCCCTGGCTGCCTGTTTGTCTCTCCGTCCGTCCGTCTGTTGGCTGGCTGCTTGGCTGCTTGGCTGCCTACTACCCTGTCCTGGCATTGTTGTTGGCCTCAACTGCAGTTTGCTGCATTGCGCCGGCAACAGCAGAATGACCGCAAAATGCTAAGCGTCTTTTCAGTTACAGTTTAAGTTTGCCGCATTTCAGCCAAAGTGCATTCAGTTTCAGGCCCGGCCCCTCCTCCCTACTCCTACTCCGAGCCACTGTGTCAATTATGGCAATTGCTTTGTACACTTGGCCACAAAATGTTGCCATTTGTGTACCTCTATATAAGATATGTTTACCAAAACACAGAGAGAGAGAGAGAGAGAGAGAGAGAGAGGGAGATCGAGAGCTTTGTTTGTTTATGCTCAAGTGCAATTTCTAGCTGCTGCCCCAAAAAAGTGGGCGTGGCTTTATAAAATTTATGTGCAGCCAACAATTTGACCCGACAAATCGTTGATAATTTGTTGTTTTGCATTGTCGAGCGGCATTAGAAATTGCAAATAAATATAAATTAAAAGGCAAGTGACTAAAGATATTTATCGAAGGCCAAAGAAGAGTATGTAAGAGCTTTTTAAGTGGTTTAAGGCTAAGTGGCAATTGATAGAAATATGTAGTAAAAAAAAACTAGAAAATAAATTATGTATAACATAAATATTTTATATAAAAAATATAAATGAAAATTTGTAGTACATTTTTATTATAATTATTTTAGAATATTTAGAAATATATTTAAAAATATATAGAAAATATATATGTAATATAATAAAATACTTATGATAATATATGTAAAATGAAATATAAGTTTATAATAAATTTGTACATACAAAAAAAAAAATTATTAAATAAATTACGTATAAAATAAATATATTTTTTTATATAATAAATAAAAAATTATAGTAAAATGTTATATTAATATAATGATTAATTATTTTAGAAGAACTAGCAGAATATTTAATAAAAAATTTATGTATAATAATGTAATATAGTTACAATAATATATAAAATGAAATATATTATTAATTATAAAAATACATTATATTGAAAAATAATTATATATAATAATATAATATAATTGTCATAATATATACCAAAAATATATTATTAAATATAAATATAGATTAAAAATTGTATTGTATTACACATGTACTTCATATATTTTCTATATTTAATATATTCAATATATTTAACATATTTTATTTATTTAATAAACTTTGTGTATTTTGTGTTTTTATATTTAATATATTTTAAAAAACATATTTTTAGTATTTCTTTGTAATTATTTATAATATCAAGTATACGTCCTGTTAACAAATTTACATATTTTGCAATATCAAATTATATTGTCTATGCCATTTATAGCTAGAATTCTTATTATATATCTCAATCATATATACATATTCCATTTCTAGCCAAACTTCGTATACTTTGTCATATTTTGTAGCTTCTCAGTGCATACGAAAAAGCCATTACAGCTCTCGTCTCTCAACAGCTCTCAGCAAAAAAGTAGCTTATCCCATTGCTCTTATTTGTAAATCTCGTCACACTTGAGGCCCACTTTTCAAATATAATTTGCCATCATCAGCCAACACTCGACGCCATTTAGAGACCCGACGTCGCCCGCACTCCCCCAACTCATCCGCTCTATGGCATAAAAAATGGTCTACAAATTTCAACACCTGCTGACTGCCAGCCAAATAACCAAACACGAAACAAGAAAAGGTTCTAAATTGTTGCTGTAATGGGCAAAGTGTAAATTGAAATATATATAAATATACACATATACATATAAAAAAAAAATATATTTATTCAATTGTTACAAATTGCGATGGGGAATGCTGGGAAAAAGTGAAAACTGCGCTGATTTGTTGGCATGAAAGGCATTTGCAGGCGAGAGACTACTCACACAGAGAGACCGAGATATGAATATGAATGCCAAAAGGTCAACAAACAATTCAGCCAAGCCAAGAGCCAAGCCGTAGCTGGCGAGGATAAGGCAGCAAGCAGAGCCCACACAGGTTGACAAACAGTAAAAGGCTGCGCCTGGTTGGCAACTGATGACAGACAGACAAACAGACGAGGAGTCGGACAGCATTGGTTGAAGTGCTGCCAGCAACAGCAACAGCAGCAGGAGCAGGAGCAGGAGTTGGAGCTGGACTCCTCTGGACTCCAAGCGAGCGCCCTTTCGCAGCCTGTGCTCTGCACTTGACTGAAATGAATTGCTCTCGCCCCGCCCTCTGCCCGCCCGCTGCCCGCCCGTCTCTGGCCCAGGCCTGTTAACGATTACGTGATGAATTTGCATTGCAATAACAGAGCACACCTACCAGCTCCCTTCGCTGCTGCTGCTGCTACCCTTTGGAGCAACAATATGCCAGACTTTCGACTTGCATCAATTGAAGGCGGAGGAGCGAGGGCAGCAGACGTCAACGTCAGCGAAGCTGTTGCTGCTGCTGCTGCTGCGTGCAAAGTAATTTAACGCCAATTTTATGGCCAACGTCTAGGAGAGCGCGCCAAGTGCAAGGACTTCAATTGTTAGCATATTGTTTCTTAATGATACCCTGCAGTGCGCGAGGATGGGCTATGAGGAAGCTCAGTTGACTAGAGAAGAGAGCTGAAGTTCTAAGAAGCTGAAAACTAAATTCGAATAAAATATTTACAGAGTTTTTAAATAATTTGAAATAAACTCTCTATAAGCTATAAAACAGAGTATACAAAGATATATATCAATATTGAAATATTTAACTGAATATCAAATTTTGCGTAACAAACCCAAATTAAATTTTTTGTAACAATTATTTTCTCACAAAAAACAATTTAAAATTCAAAGACTTACCTTTACAGAGTATCTCTTAGTCATTCACTTTACTGCAAAATATTTTGCACTTTTTGCCTTTTGATTTATTTATGCCTTGGGCTGTGTGGGAGACTGTGCGGCGCAAGTGTTGGCAGGCAGCGTCGGCGTGAAAAATGATTTTATAATACAAATCAACGAGTCGAAACGAGCAACTGGAATAGTTCTTGGCCATCAGCGCGCATGTTGGCAATCAAACTGCCAGCAATTACAACTGGCAAATTGCAATGAGGAGAGAGCTGAAATGAAATAAAACGTAAGAGTCGAGTGCGTGCCAAGGCGAAGGCAAAGCCTGCAGGCCTGTTTGCCTATCCAAAAGGGGTAAACAACAGCCCCTTGTTGGGGCGTATCATAAAAAATTCTAATTGCAAGGTGTTAAAGTGAGACGAGGTGGGGTCTTATACAGCAACAACAGCCACAGCAACAGCAACATGTATTATAACATGTAATGAAGTGCGAGCTGTTCGCTTTTATGCGAGCAATGAAAATGTTAACTAGCAAATTGCAACTTGCAGCCATAAACAGAACAAGCTGTTTAAGACCCCATTTTGTACCTGACAAGTTCATAAAAATGGGCGCACACAATGGAGCTCATTTTTTGGTAAATATTTCTCTAGTTGAACTGGGGAGTAACAACTAATTGTTGAGCTGTGTAGAGAGATTTGACATTTACATATATTATTTAAGAGTCAAGATAGGACAGATAGGAGTACATCAAAGTGCTTGATACAGCCGGAAATGTGAGCTCTACGGCTGAATTTGAGCAATTATGAGAATTGCATAGAGAGGCGGCAGCTCTACAGCTGCTTTAGCACTGCATCGAGAGGCACTTTACGCTTGTTAGCTGGTATAACTATAAATCTAAGCTCTGCAGCTGTGTTTAGCATCTATGAGAACTGCATAGAGAGGCAGTATACACATGTAGCTGGTACAGATGCATAGAAATGCACTTTATGCTTATTAGCTGGTGTAACTAAAAATCTAAGCTCTTCCACTATTTTTAGCCTCTATGAGAACTGCATAGAGAGGCGGTAGACACTCTTTAGCTCTATGCATATACCATTAATAGTTTTCTTTCCTCTGCATTCAATACACCCAAATTAGAATCTCTTTAGCTCAGCCCAACTTCTTGTCAGTCTCATTTAGCGTTCAATTAAATTTTGATTAATGTTGATTGAAGGCGCACAGGATTTGACTATTCAGGTGCGCTTACACTCTTTATTATCGCACTGTGCTAAGTGGATAAGGCAAAAGACATTGCTGCATTGATTTGCAAGCGCTGCTGGCCTAATCGCCCACTAAACGTGGCTCAGCTTAAAATCCCCACTCGACGGTGCAAAAAAGCAGGAAGTGCTTCATTATCATTTGCGCCAGACAATCTCTATCTCTGTCTGAGTGTGAGGGTGTGTGTGTGAGGGAAAAGCAAATAAAATCTCGTTGTACAGTCAAAAGAAATCAGCGTTCAATTAATGCTAATCATGTCAACGAAGCTGTTCAGCGGCGAGTGTGAGTGCGGAGCTGCAGCGGGGGAATCGCCTGTTAAATCAAGTAAATAACAAACTAAAAGCGGCCAAAACAATTAGTTGATGAAACGGGCAGCAGAAGACGATGCCAGAAACAAAACAAAACATGAACCAAATCCGTTTAGCGAGAGGGAAAAAAGAAAACAAACACAGAGAGAGAGAGAGAGAGAGAGATAGGTGGAGGGATCGAGTGAAGCGGTCCCTGATTGCACTGACTGTAAAACAATGGGCAATGCAATGTAGCACAGTGTACACTGTGCATTTCAACGCTAATTCAATTATCGCTTATTGACATCAATTTGCAAGAGCGGCGACAGCGGCGACAGCATTTGGAGTTGACGTCGCTGGCGCTGGCTCTAAAATATGCGCCATAAAAATGGAAGCAATCGAACTCGAACCCAGCCCAATCGAAGCCCGCTTGAGCTGAAGTGCAATTGACACTTTTTGTGATTTAGTAGAGAACATTTTAGATTAGCCAACAAGAGGAACAACGAGCGAGCTACCCTCTCGCTGTGACAATTGCTAATGCGCACTGCGAAATACGAAATACGAAATACGAAATGGAAAACAGTTGGCAGCAGGTGCGACGATTCCGCTTTGTAAGCTCGTATCGCATCCGGAGACTCATGGGGCAATCGCACCCCAAAGTTGCCGTAAATAATGCAAAAGTGCTCGAGAGAAGTCGCCGAGTGGCTCCTGCAATTGGACTAGATTCAAGGGTTGTCCATTTGGTCAGGGGATTGACAAGTGCTTAGCTTTAATTACATTAGCTTTGATTTATTCGCCTCTCCCACACACACACGCGAGCCACTGCCAGCTGCAGTTGGATCGATAAATCAAATAACATTTTTAAGACATGCTGTAAAAGCAAAAGCACTTTTGTGGTAAACGGCGAGGGTTCAATCAAAATCAATCAATCATAAAGTGGAGTAAGCTTAGCTGGAGTTTGAAATTTATTATTGTTGGCAGTTTGAAGACTTGGAAACTAAAACTTTAATAAGAGGTCTTAGACATACATGAAAAGCTTAATGATTTTGCTGTATATGAATCAGATCAATCAAAAGCCAATCAATCATTTTAATTTAATACATATAGACTCCAATTATATATTATAAAACTGCTCCCAGACTAAGCCAAGCTCAAGCTCACTCACCCCCGTCGCCTGATTAACGAGCCAAAAGAACTGGCAACTGTTGAGTAAGTAATCACACATCACGCTCAATCAAAATGTATGCAAGCATATGAAATTACCGCGACTCATAACCTCAATTCAATTTCCGTGAGCAACTGACAAGCCGCACTCGGCACATAGCTAGCAGCCCACACTCGCTGCAGCTCAGCTGCCAAGTTCACAAGCAACAAGGTCGTCGAGTCGTCAATCAGTCAGTCCGTCAGTCAGTCAGTCAGTTGCTCAGGTAGTCGTTCACTCATTCAGCTGTTGGCGTGGAGGTCCTTCGCGTGTATCGCCGCGCTCATCCATCGAGTGCCAAGTCTGTGAGGCTCGTGAATGGGTAACGAGTCATTTTGGCATGCCTTCACCTTGACGGCTCTGGGCCAACGCAAACAAAGCTGACGTGCAACAGCGCTCGTCCGGGCCAAGGGCCAACGAGGCTAAGGGACTGGCTAACCGCTGTCTGGGTAACGCGAGGAGGAGCAACAGAAACGAATCCTGATTGCGATACATGTGCGCGGTTTTTCAAACTGACAGATTTTTATATGTCTTTCGGTTGGCGTTGCAATTTTTTGTTGCCATCCTTTGGCGCAACTGTCGAAATTTCTGTGGAGCTCCGTTACGAAATGTCCGGAGTGTACACGGCGCAAAAAAATCTGAGCCGCCGTTTGATTGAACTCAGCTATAAGCGAGTTGATTATAGATATGGATTGGGATATTAAACATAAATGAAATTTATAAGGTAAAAGTGAGCTGTTTGACTTAAGGAATAGCTAGCAGCTGCAAGTTGAAGCTGGCATCAATCAAATGCTAGTTTTGATTGATCAATCTATTATTAAATACAAATTTAAAGTTGACTGTTGCCCAGATTTGTATATCTGCAGATATTTTCATCTATTTGTACTATATCTATTAACAAATATATGTCTTCAATCATAATCAATCATTTTAGATATATAAACCATATAATTGGTAGTTATGCTGTCTCTCCATAGTATTTTATAATTTATATAATCATCATCAATCACAATCAATCATTTATCAAAAACATTAAAACATACATTAATCAATCACAATCAATCATTCACTATGATTTATACTCCACACTCCTTAAACTATCATAATTTACTCTCAAGTAGACAGAGCTCTGATTCACTTTTCCAGCCAATTACAATATTCATCAATCACCATCAATCAAGCACTTTTTTCGGCAAGTGCAGCTGCTCGTGGTGCTGCTGATGTTTTTTCCAGCTCTGCTCGGAGTCTCGCCCTGCCTTTTTCGGGTGATTTTGCGGGTTACGCCTCGCTTGGCTACGTTACGGCAATTGCAGCGTTTTATACCCCTCCGCAGACCGAGAGAGCTGAGCGTCGTTTCTTTGGCTTGTTTGTTTGCTTGTTGCTACAAAATTTGAATGCAAATATGCTTTGAGTGTGTTAGTGTTTCACTCTCTCTCTCTCGCTCTTGCTCTCGCTCTCTCTGCCGCTCTTGATGTGCGTTGGGCAATGCGTTTATCCTTTGGCAGCAGACACAAAACGTTCGGAGCTCAGTGGAATTTGTGTCGATTTTACTTTGTTTATGTCTGGGGCGAGGAGTATAAATGAAATTCATTTATTTGACTTTTTACGAACTTGTTTTACTCGTTCGTTACCTACCTCCAGCAGTGGTAGGGGGAGGAGGAGCAGCTTTCCTTAGAGACGAATTAACGTCATTCGAGCGGCAAATAAGAAAATTTCACTGCCATTGCAGTGGATCCGCAGTGAGAGCCACAGTCAGAGTCTGAGTCTGAGTTAGGGCTGCAGCCACGCCCAGTTGACCCCATTACAAATGCATCAAATGTCAAATGCAGGCAGGAGCCACTTAAAGACGCTCGGCTTTATCGAAGCTCAACTTCCTTCTGGCTGGATTAATTACGTATATACCCAGCCATTGAGATCAGCTCAAGGAACAGGAAGTCATTAAATTGCTGATTGGCAAATAAGTCATAAAGTTGAGCAGACAGAGAAATTCCAATGAGAAAATAATGAATGTGCGCAGCAAGAAGACAAAATACCCTTTAAACTAGAGAGAGAGGGAGAGGGAGGAGTTGCTGAAGAGCAGCTGGAATAACTTTATTAAAGTCAAGCAGAGTCACTTTATATACCTTATATATATGTCTTTTAAGTTTGCGTTACATATTCAGCTTGCATATTATAATAGGCTCTTAAAAGCAAAAATGTCAGCGAGCGAAAGTCCCCGGAGATCAGATCCCAGCGCGAGCCTGACAGAGTGTTCATGTCAACTGTGGTTCAATGACAATTCGGTCGCTTGACTGGCAGCGCCACACACATGTCACTGAGTAATGTCAGTTATGTAAGAGATATGTAGCTGATTTATCAGCTACCCACACACACACACGCGCACACACTCACGCAGAGGCCACATACGGCACAAAAAATTACGCATTCGCCGCGTACTGCAATTGAAATATGAGACGAAAATTTAAATTGAATTTTTCGTTTTTTTTTTTGTTCGGAAAAATATTATCAGCAGCAAAGTAACTGAGAAAGTTTTTTTCGCTTGTCCCTCAGCTGCTGCTGCTGCTGGTCTTCTGCCTCTGTTTGTTATTTTTAATCAGATGCAAATGAGCGCAAGTTGAAGTGCTCTCTCTCTCTTTCTCTCTCCCACACTCTCTCATTTTTAATGATTGTTATTTTTGTTTGGCTCTTCCAAAAAGTTATTGGAAAATTGAAAATTGAGTTTCGTGTAATGCGTTTTGTTGTTCGTACTTTGACATAGATGAAAGATATGTCTCAGCTAATGTAAATGAACGAAGTCAGTCAGCGCTGGGTGGATTTGTTCAGGTGTATTAGAATATTTGATCAAGGCGTGTGAAGAAGTTTCGATAGGCATTGATTGAGAGGGAATGTGCTTAGCTGGGATTGAAGTGAAAGAGAACTTCTTGGTCATAAGGAGAAGAACTCTTCAAGCACTCAAGAGCTCTGTCCGTTCGCCATTTTCAGCTACAGATTGAAGTTACTCCTAATAAACTTGCTTTTGGCATAGTATAAGCTGTCTTTACTGCCTTGACTTTATCCCATTTTAAAGTTAGCTTACTTTTCTATAGCCATTTATCTATTATACACTTATTTATGAATTGTTTTATATTTTATTATATATATTTATATATTCCTCCATTCACATATCTATCTATGTATATATATATATATGTATTAGGTTCAATCCATTCCATTACCAACTGTCCATTCAATTAAGTTTGACATAATCGACTCAGCGCTGGGCTGCTGGATTCCCTAAGCTCCACTCGGACTGCACTGGCAACTCGCTGTTAATTAGCCGACTCCGATTTCAGCCACATTTTTAGCTGGCCAAAAGCTGGCTTTGAGCCGCAGCGCAGCTGGCTGGCCGAGTGCAGCGCGCCAAAGCAGATTCTCAGCTATTGCCATTGCCATTGCCATTGTCAATTAATTTGACAGTTTAATGCAAATAAACCTTTCGCTGCAAATGGGCGCCCCGAAGGCAGCAGCAGACAGCCAAATGAACTCATGGAACTCAGCGCCAATTTCAACGCGTCGCGACGTGAGTGCGCATTAATTGGGCTAATTAAATGGGCCGAGCTGTTGGCCAACTGAACTGAACTGAGCTGAGCTGAGCATGGGCTGGGCTGGGCTGGGGTGGCTGCTGCTTGTGACTTGTTGGCTTTAAGTTTAAAGTGGCCCGCAGCAGCAGCTGCTGCTGCTCAATTAAGAGCTTGGAACTTTTGGGCGCTGACAAAGTGAAAGTCCCGAGCTGAAGTCAACACAAAACGACATTGAAATATCTCTCAAGGCAGCCAGCTGCGATATACCCTGCACATGAGTCGAGCGAAAATATGAAAATATATGAGCTATGATGAAGTAGAACTTATATATATATATATATATATACATACATATATATATATATATATATATATATATATATATATATTGCTTAAAGTTGGCATATATCCTTGCTTTAGTGGAATATAGCTGTTGAATTTGGATTTTTTTATATAATATTAATAATTTATCATTAATAATTATACATTATAACTTTCAATCAAAACTTTTTCTGATGAAAAAAATTTTGCTGTCATTTACATGACTAATAATAAATTTTTGTTTTATAAAATATATTATTGTATTACTAAAATTATATTATATTATAATAATTTGATAGCAATTAAATCTTATATAGGGTATTTCATAGCTGGGCAAGCTGCTCTATAATTTTTCATTTACTCTTCATTAGCAATCTATATGTTATAGCTGAAATCCTTTCAACTTCCAACCACATTTACAGGGTATCTCATAGTCTATTACTCAACTCTACGAAAATCTGCTGCTTGTTTGCATTGTCCACATTGCAAGAGATGAAAAATGTATATAGATATTAATGCGCAGCGCAAAGGAGCTGCATTTCGGACATGGCCTTTAAGAAATTGCAAGCCTTGGCCCTTGGCTCGGACAGCGATTTATTGAAACAGCTCTCGCTATTCTCCTCGTCCTGCTCCCTCTCTTACCTCTGCTGCTTCTTCATATTTTTTCTGATTATTCTTTCAAGTGAAATTAATT
Organism: Drosophila paranaensis; assembly: GCA_035047545.1. Lineage (NCBI taxonomy): Eukaryota > Metazoa > Arthropoda > Insecta > Diptera > Drosophilidae > Drosophila > Drosophila paranaensis. Next base: position 9,180,550 of record JAWNPL010000145.1, on the reverse strand, counting down.
TTTGTTGCAGCTGCTGCAGCAGCTTTTGTGACCGAAAATTGTGTGTGCCGTGCTGGGCTGGGCTGCGCTGGGCTGGGCTGAGTTTATTGAATTGAAAGTGCATTTGCTACATAAATGGAGCAAGCAATTGAATTGAAATGTGTAGAGAGCATCGAATCAGGTAAAGCTGCCATCAATATGGCAGCCAACAGCTGTTTACATTCGGCAAACTGGGCCAAGCGGAGCTCAAGCACGCTCAAGATTTATGCATTATAAATTTATAAATTTATATTAAATATATTATTTCTCTCTCTCTCTCTCTCTCGCTTGTCTGTCTGCTTATGAAGTTTAATTCAATTCCTTTACTCATTTAATTTGATCAATTAATTTTAATAATATTTCTCGTGCCTCGAACTGTTTTTCCAATTAAATTTTTCTCGTTTTCATTCGAACTTTATACACATATATATATGTATATTATTTGCCTGGTAATCTTTATTTAATTTTTATTTTAAGCGCTGTCGTCCTTTCAAATGCGACTATGTAGGTAATGTGGGGCAGGCGGGACATACAGGCCACGGCTGGACATGTGTGGGCTCTGGCCTGGCCATAGCATTTGAGTGCTTTTCAATTATATGTCGCACTAATTACACGCTTTAAGCCGCCGCCGGGCTGAGGTCGTAATTAAATTCAAACGCCAGCCAGAGGATATCAAGGACGGCGAACAACATGGCCAGGACGAACAACATTGTAAATTTTCTATTAAGCGAAAATTCCCTAAGCTGATTTTGATGTCTGGCTGTCAGTCAAGCGTCGAGCACAACAAGAAAGGACGAAAAAAAAAAGAAACCGCAGGCATGACAACCAAAAATAATACAGCTAGACCGTGCAACGGATAAATGGAGTGGGTGGAGGGGGAGGGGGAGGGGGAGGGGAGAGGGTGCTCTGGGCTTACTCATAAGAGAAAGACACGCACAAAATTTGTATAATGCTTTACAGAAATCCAATGCGACGAGGTCTACGAGCAATTTTTTCGGGCCAAGCTCTTAATGCGCGCAAAAAGGATTAAGAGACAGACTCAGCGAGACACTGAGAGAGAGGGGAAGAGGGCGAGAGAGTGTGGGAGTGTGAGGCACTGTGTTTCCGGGCGGACTTTAACACATGTAGAGCTCTTGTATGCAAATGGAGCGCCAGAGACGTAGGCGTTGCGCGAAGCATACGATTTACATACATTTAAATTTGCATGCCAGGACATGCCAGGGCGCTGCTTGGCGGCGGGAAGAGAGAGAGAGAGAGAGAGAGAGAGCAGAGTGGTGGAGAGAGGGTATGGGTCTTGGCAGCACGTATTCCAATTTACGCGCGCGTTCGACAGCCGACAAACATCATTAAGCGGTAAACAGTCGACGCCCAGCAGCCACCACACGACCTTCTGCCACCTAGCTAAAAAAGCAAGTTGAAAAAAAAAGAAAAAAAAACAAAAAACATTCAGTTAGTCCTGCCGACAGGATATTTCTCGATTTGTTGGCCAACAGCAAAAAGCAGAGCGAAAAGCCCAAGCAAAATATCACAGAAATCGCGCACAAATTGATTTGCGTATTGAAAGGTGCGAGGGGCAGGGCGTAAATTGTGGGCGTGGGTGTGTTAGGCACAGCGCGAAGGCAACTGCAATTGACAGGCAGCGTAACGCACGTACTCATTCAGATTCGCTCCGAGTTTCGCTTAAACAAGCAAACACACTTGACTGCCTTTTGGCCTGGCCTCAGCCTGCTGACTGCCTGCTTCTGCCCCCCTTTCAGCTACTCTCGCAGCGATATGTGGCTTAAGTGGCTGCCACTTGCCATTTCATTTCTTTTTGCAAATTGATGTGATGTGCACATGATATGACAGCAAGAGAGAGAGGGGGGGAGGGAGTGGGTGGCTGGGTGAGGCAGAGACAGTGTTGAGTGCAGGCCCTGCTATGTTTTTATCTCTCTCTCTCTCTCTCTCTCTCTGTGTGAACTGATGCGATTGTAATTGCGTGTGTGTGTGTGTGTGAGAGCAGACGATAGCTACTAATTAGATTTCATGTAAATGACAACAATGCTTATTTAAATTAGATAGCATGCGGGCGCCTTCTTAAGGGCTGCGTCTTGCCGCTACAAATAGCTAAATTTAACGCTAAAACAAGTCCATATCTCACTTGAATATATTTTAATAAAGTCAGAGCTGAAAGATATGCAGAAACACATATGTCTCCCTCTCTCTCTCGCCCATCTTCCATCCCTTCTCTCCGACTACCCCCAACAACCCTTTCTGCTCGCTCAACACCTTTAACTTCCCATCTTACGGCTCCGCTGCCCATCAATACCTATATAATTAGGCTATTAGCTGGCGTAAAACAAAAGCCGGCTCATTATAACGCTTTGCCGCTGACCGTTGCTGCCACGCCAAAAATGTGTAGCCCCACCCCAGCCCTACCCCCCACCCCTCCCGACAACAGCTTGAACTTTTACCTCTGCCTGTGTATTTCGCTCCCTCTGCTGGCGTCTTCCAACTTCAAAAACAATACAATAACATTTGCATCATGTTTTCATTTTCGTTTTCTTAGTCTCGCCCCCAACGAAACACCTGACCTCCATCTGCCCCTGCCCCCTGCCCCTGCCCCCTGCCCACCCTCCGCCCGTCCGCATTCTGACAGTTCGGTTTTCTTTTGTCTGTATTTTTAGCGGCCGGCGGGCATTTGGATCCCTTTTCAGCAAAAAACTTTCCTTTTGCTTGTCAACGGAAGGCGCACGGAAAAAGGGAAACCCCGGCTCGAACCCACCGACGGGCCACGTCCCGGCGCTCCGTCTGCGTCCGGAATTTCTGCGACTACATCAAACAGGAGTCGACGTTGACGATGCCGAGGACATGTTGTCAACCATTCAAGCAACCAATTTGGCTTAGCCTCCAGCACTTTCCCTGTCTCCCTCTCTCTCTCTCTCTCTCTCTCTCTCTCTCTCTCTCTCTCAGCCATTGTCCAGCTCGTAGAGTGACGTCGCCTGAAATTACGTTTATTATAAATTAAGCTTTAAATTAATGCACGTGTTTCCTATGCTCCACTTCAAATTTCAAATAAGAATCATACGCCTCAGCACAATCTGAGCTGGAATACATTAAAGGCTTTTTGATTGAGCTCACATTGCCGACTGTCTGAATACCCTGTTATTTAAGAGTTCTTCAATTATAAATCTCTCTCTCTCTCTCTCTCTCTCTCTCTCTCTCTCTCTTCTTGGCTCTCTTCTTATCCTTCTCCCCTTTTGGCACCCTACTCTATCTAACTATTTTTCTATTTCACTCTTTGGCTCCCTCATTTTTACATTTTCTCTTCATTTTCTCCCTTTCTTTCTCTCAGCCTTGGTATCTGTTTCAATCTCTCTGCCTTTCTAGATAATTTATCTACGTATATCTCTCACTGCTCTCCTATCATTCTACCAAACTCTATCAATCTCTATCTATTTCAATCTACCTCTAACTATTTCATTCTATATCTATATCTATCTCAGTCTCTAACTCTATCCATCTCCATTTCTATCTATATCTGTATCTATATCTATCTTTATCTATTTTCCACTCTCTCTTTTTCAACTCACTCTTTGTTCCTCTTCCTCTAATTTCTTCTCCAAACAATATACCCTCTTTCTCGGCATTCACTTGCATTTTATAGGGTATCCCACAGGTCACCTCAGCATAATATCATAATATTATCGAATGTTTTTCTTTTGTTTCGGCATTTTGTTTTCGTGTTTCGTTTTTTTCTGAATTTCTTTGTTCGCTACCTTTCGAGTTGCTTTTGTTTTGTGGAAAGTTTATAACGTTTTTGCACTACATAAAACTTTATTTGCCGTACAGTGAGGCAGCAGCAACACGGACCGACAACACCAACACCAACAACAAGTTTTGATTAACTTTCGTGCTCGTCGCAGCAGCTTTTGCTCATTTCCTGGCTCATCCGCAGACTCATCCCACTCCTGCGAGCATCCACACAAATATCCCTCGAGTTATGATGCTTAATTATATCAGACTCAGCCGTTAGTCCCCACATCGAGTTTATCTCGCCCTCTGCACCTCACACTCCGCCCACTTCCTTGTGGCGCACGTGCTTTTTAAGTTCAGAGACGCGCGCGCATTTTGATTTATGTTCGTAGGAGAAGCTTCTCCCCATCCACCCACTCCACCCCTCCCCTAGGTCTGTTACAAAACATAAGTATGCCCGGCTCGTGGGTGCATTTAATGAGCTCTGTCCTGCGTGAAGTTTTATTTCTTTTACGAATTTTTAATGTATTCAACTGAAAACTAGCCCGCGGCTCGAATTTGGTCAGCTTATGGTCAGGACGCGCGTTGCCATAGCGCGCTGCCCGCACTCAAAAGAGAACTGAAATAAAAGAACGACGAAGCCCATTGGCATCGGCTTTGAGAGCATTAAAGTTGTTTATAGAGAGATAGATACATTCACGAATATGTAGTAGCTGGTACCAGGGACTTACCCAAGTATACAAATCGCAGTCCCTTGGTCTTTTCTTGGCTGCCAAACATAAATCTTTCATGTACTTTGCTTTGATTGCGGCTGATGTACCTTCGGGGCAAACATCTGAAAGAGCCGCATTCTACATTTGTGGTCTATTTATGCTATTTTTTATGACCTTCAGTCGCCACGCAAAAGGTCAGCGCAGCCAAACTGAAGGCGGAAAATTATGAATAGAATTTTTTAAATATATTTTTTTATAAACATAAATTTAACTAATTAATGTTGTTTTTGTTTATTTTCAGGTAAGCTGATGTTTGCTGAAGCTAAAGGTATTTTTTTTACTATTTAATAAAAAGATTTAATAGATTTGACACAAGTTGTGAGGTGGCAACGTCTCTAGCTGATGCCACATAGCACTCAGCTTTTGTGTGTGTTGTAGCAGGCAGCTTCGATCAATCAGCTATAGCAAGCAGCTGCTGCAAGTCAGCAAGTCTGTGCTCAGCTCTGAATTTCTGCTTGTGCTTAAGCCTTTTTTCTGCCTGGCATTATATATATTGTTTTTATTTTCCTCATATATATTTATATATATTTTTTGTATTTTACCCGCTGCTTCATCAAAATGAAACAAACTTTTTTAGCTGGCTGAAAGGAAAGAGGCGAAAGAGCCGAAAGAAACTTAAAACCAACAATGCTGCTTATTGCCAGCGCTTCAGCTGCCACGCCCCCCGCCACTTGGCATGCCGCCCACTTGCGTGAAAGCTCATAAAAACAACAAGCGCACGTTGGTCGTTTCCAGCAGGCAAGCAGGCAAGCAGGAAAGCAGGCGGGCGAGCAGGCAGGCGGAGCGCCCCTTTTTCGAAAAACTTTTCGGTCCACCCTCTGCGTTTTAGGCCTCTGCATAATTTCAACAATTAAAACACACAAATGTGCAATTCCAACAATTACTTCAACTTCCGAATGGCATAAGGAGCATACTTCAGCCACGACCACGCCCCCCAGCCCAACCACAATAAACTTTAATCCTTTTTACATTTAAATGAGGCAGCCAAGAGAGCGAGAGGGTGAGTAGGAGGGAAGATAGAGGGAGAGGGAGAGGTATAGCAAGACTCTAGAATTTGCATAAAGAATTAAGCAAAATTAAAAAAAATGATTTAATTTTTAATACATATTAACGACAAAATTTAAGGGAAATATTAATACATATACTACACATATATTTACAGCTATTTGCCAAGCATTGCATTGTTTTTTGGTTTTTTAATTAAATAAAAAAAAAAAAAACAGAGAAGCGGGGGAATTCGCTGTTGCTGTTGCCGTAGCTATTATTCCGGTTACAAGCGCCGGACGTGGCGCATCCGTTGCAATGTGTAGAGCCCGGTAGAAAAAAAAACAACAACACAAATGGAAAATAATATGAAAAGGTCGCCAAAGAGTTGGCCGAAGAAATGGCACAGCGCAGCGACCACAAAATGACAACAAGAATGAGAGGAGAGCAGATGAAGCAGACAGAGCCAGAGACAGGAACAGAGGCCGAGGCAGAGCAGGCGCGGAGTAGCTCAAGCTCGACTCCATTGAACGTGAACTGGCATTAGGGATTAAAGAGTGCAGTATTTTTTCCGGTTCTGTTCTGTCTGGTAACTCCATTCATTATGCCCTACAGAGAAGGGCTGCAAAGGCTATATACAGTTAACTAGAAGTATAGAAACTTTCTTGTATAATATATTTTTATATTTAAATACTTCTTGCATAATATTTCTATATAAACTTCGACTCTTCTGCCATCCCATCCCACTCTACCTCACCGAACTCAGGCTGCTCTTGAGCTATCCACACGAAATTTGATATAGATAAGCCTCTTAGCTTAAATCAAAAGAGTTTCCAATATCAAACTATTCCACTCACTATAACATTATAAACTCTCTATATCTATATATATGCCAAAATCTTCCACATATTCTATTAGCCCATATCTAAGGGCATCGGCTAGTTCATCAGCTGTTTAGTCCTTCTTCTCTCCGCCATTTTTTCTGTGTTTTGTTTTTCCAACTGGCAACTGGCAACTGGGAACTGGCAACAATTTCATTTTCCATTCATTCCGCATGCAAGTGCAACTCCACGTTGCAAGCTAAAAACATTTGCCGGATTCATTAGTGATTTTTCCCTGCTCCTTGTTGTTATTTCGTTGCTGCAGGATATGTCAGACGGGCATTGTTATTGTAGCTGATATTTGTTTTATTATTTATTTGTATTTGCGCTTTTTGTTGTCGTTGTTGTTGCTCCTGTTGTTACTGTTGCTGTTGTTGTACTTTACTTTTTTTCCCTTGTGTAGCTGCATCGCGCGTATTTGTTTGCTCATTACACACGTCATCATGTCAACCGCCAGTGGCCATGTCCTTCTTTTGCCCAGTCCTTGTTCCGCTCGCCCCGCCCTCTCCCTGTCTGACATCTGTTCTGGTTAGGGCCGAACAATTGCCAGCAATGGAACAATTGGCTTAGATTGAAGAGTAACCAATCGTGGGGAAGTGGAACGAATGGGGCATATGCAACAAAAGGATTCCATGACATGGCCGTCACTGCCGTTGTTATTTGCATTGAACAACTAAGGGAAATATCTAGCACGACTTTGATTAGATGTTATTTAACTGAAGCACAAATATGTATAAATATGTATGTAAACTGTGATGGACTTTGAAATCGCCAGTAGAAGTGCTCAAAATAAACGTGAACTGAGCAGCAGGCCACTTAGCAGACAGTTACGGCATATGTGAGAAGCGCCGAGGAATGCCCGGGGTATAAGGTATAGAGTATAAGAGTCTGAGTATGAGCATGGACATATATGTATGTGAACTGAAGAGAAATATGTGGAGTAAATCATAGAGTACAGAAGGTACAAAATTATAAGATTTCTATGAGAGTGTATAAGACTATATATGTAGGTATAAGAGTGTACAACAAGTTGAAATATAAGAGTTTAAGAAGATTCCTATACCGCATAAAGGCGCACTAATATAAGAATAGTAGAGTGAACGAGTATAAGACTGAGTTTGAGAATTAGTATAAGAACAAGTATAAGACTATATGAGTATAAGACTTTAAAAGTATAAGAGTACATATATACTCATCTGAGTATGAGAACAGATTTGTATAAGTAGAATATAAGAGTATTGTCGAGTATAAGACTGAGTTTTTGAAGTTGTATAAGAGAAAGCATAAAACTATAAGAGATTAACTATTAAGATTAGTGTAAGTAGAAGTATATTCCACTTAAACGCATATGATCAGTGCAGCATAAGAGTTCTGCTGAAAAGATTATTGAGTACAAATTGGGCAATATAGAACCAGAGCATGAAGTATAAGTATATACTCTGTCTATTGCGCCATTCACCACTTCCTGTTGCAGCTCGTCATATCTTTACGTCAATTTGGCAATCATGACGAACAGAAGCTGTTTACCTTTCAGGCTTCGGCATTATTTGATTTATACAAGTTCTTATGCTCGAGGATGACTCGATTAGGTTCGTATTACACATTTCGCTATCCACTTCGCTCCGGCGCTTACTGTCTACAGCAATCATTAGCAACAAAACGAAAGGAGATGCTCCTTTTTCATTCTTATTTTGGGCTCCGCAAGGCAGCCAAGGCACTGAGATTCCTCTTTTTGCGCAATTTCTCAAACAACATTTGGTAAGCCTTCAGTCGGAGTTGCTCGAGCAATACATGCGGACCTAAACTCGTTAAGAATCACACACATACACACAGGCGCACACACACACACACACACGCGCGAGCGCAGGAAGAGGAAGACATGGAAACGGAAATCCAGCTTTTTAGCAAATTCGTACACTTCATTATGGAGGGAGGCGAGCCGAGGCGAGTGCAGAAAAGGAAACAAAACGCGAAATGAAAAGCTTTCAAATGAAACGAATGAAAATCGCATTGGAATTCAGCCCAAAAACAGAAACAGAGAGGGAGAGGGAGAGAGAGAGAGAGAGAGAGAGAGAGAGAGTGGGGGAGAGTTTAAGGAGCCCACTAGACGTCTTCTTGTGCAGCTCATGGAAAATGTAAATAAAATTCCATTGCAAAACATTTTGCAATTACAGCGCACGGCTCTGCTGCTCTGCTTGCGCTCGCCGAACTCCCCTCCCTGCAACTTCCACTTCAACTCGCTGCGACTTCGTCTCGACTCCATTGGTCATTAAATATTTAGCAAGAGGTGTGCAGCGCAGGTGGCCAGTGCGAGTCAGCAGACGGAGAGTGGGAGAGTAGGTGAGGGCAGCAGCTCGTTCGAGAAACGTCTCAGTTTACCTCGGCGAGAGCGAAAGTCTTCCCAGTTGCCCAGTGGGTGAGGTGCTTGTGGGTGCTATATACCCTGTAGCTAGAAGGGAAAGAGTATGCTGGAAATGCGAATGAGCATGTAACGGACGAGGAAAATAGGAAGTTCAAAGCATATTCAAGTGTGAAGAGTATGAAGATATTATATATAAAATATGCAGTTAGACCTTAGATATAGAGAAAGAGAGATTAAGATTTCTTTTCAGATATCTCTATAATATATATTGTAATATAGTCAAATTCTTCAGCCATCGATTTCCAGGGTAACTTACAGCACAGCCACACTTTCCCCTGGCCTTGATTTGCTTTTGCTCTGCGTCTTGATTCGTGAAAATGTCGCGACGTTTCTTTGCTACACTTTTGTTTGAACGTCGTCTGGCCGCCTTTTGGGCCAAATCGTCGCTGCAAATTACTGAAATTAAAGCTAACGAAGCGCGAACATTGCCAACAGTTCGCTCGACAACCTCCGACAACTCGGCAGACATATCGCACACACACACATACACAACAGGGGCACCAGGACCCCAGCCAGCACGACTGCTAACCCTACCATCAATTCGCACTCTCTTGGCATTTCGGCTTGCCAGGTGAGCCTGGCTGCGTGGGCGGGTGGCTGGACTGCCTCAAGGTTTCAGTTTTCCTTAATTTTCACGGCATTTTCTCTGGCTTTTTGGCAAGTTTTTCTCACCCAACAAAATGAATTAAAAATAGAAAGAAAGAAAAGAAAAACCAAAAAGATTAAAAGTTAAATTCCCACTTTTGTGGCAATTGAATTAGCCGCCTAAAAGGCGAAGTACGTTAAGTACGAAATGGGCCCAGTTAAGAAACTATTTCCATTTGGAGTTTCTTTTGGGTTTACTTTATTGTTGAATTACCTGAATTATTTTGGCTTTTTCTGGTTACGAAATTGTAGCAGCAGCATTTAGATTTTGCATATTAAATATGCGAGAATTTGATTAAAGAAATGCAGCTCATCTTCAGCTAAGCCAATCACAGGCCACAGCATTTGCTCAACTCTGCTAACTAACGGTATAACAAGTTCTGCAGCCAATGATGTGACGTAGGCTACGCTTACTATCCACAATGCTCACACTCCCTCTCTCTCTCTCTCTCTCTCTTTCACTCACTCAAGTGTAGCTGCAGTCAGCTACACACATCAGCTAACGGGATCGTCAGTAGTGCAGCCAATGGCATTGCATTAGCAAGCAAAGACAAAGCACTCGCTCTCTCTCTCTCTCTCTCTCTCTCTCTCTCTGGCTCAGCTGCTGCACAGATTCTACAGCAAACTAATTCCAGTCTCTCAACTGTCGGCGCTCAGAATTTATGACAAAATTATAAAAGTCAAGGAAACAAAGTGAAGACAGCTGCTCGCATTGGCAGCGTATTGAACTCGGGAGTCGCAGCATCTGCTTGGCATGGACGGCTGCCAAACTCAAGCGTTGGGGGATTAACGCGCGAGAGCAGAATAAGACCAAAAGAGATATATGCATATATATATATATAAGCATAAATAATATGAAAGTCAGCCACACACTCAATTGGGCAGTGCAGATCGAGTTGATGCCGATACCTGAGAGCAGCTACCTGGCCAAACACCTGCGTGCCACTGCCGCAGAGGGCGCGTGGCAGCAGCAGCAGCAGTAGCAGCAGCGACCGTCTGTCTCATTAATAAACGAGTCGGTAAGCGAGGGCAGGGCTGGTGCTGGCACACACGCACAGGTGTCAGACGCCGCTGCCGCCTGTTTTGTTTTTTTTTCTCTTTTTTTTTTTGCTTTTGCCGCCAGCATTTGTAATACAAGAAGACGCAGCGCCGCTTGTTCGCTGTTTGTTTTGCTACGCTCATTCGCCTGCCGCTGCCGCTGCCGACGTCAGCAGCAACGCACGCTCTCTGGCGCGCGCTCTCTCTCTCTCTCTCTCGCTTTCTGCCTCTCTCAGCTGTGTAGAGTTTGTTGTGCTTGTGTAGAGTATCTGCTTTTATCTACGTGCGCACGTTTGCTTTGGCTGCCGGCCAGCCAGACTTTCTGCTTGCGCTTTGCCTTGCTCTTGTCTCTTTTTGTCCTTTGTCAAGCGCCAAAAATAAATACGCTCTTCCTCTTACCTCTCTCTCTCTCGCTCAGTACTGTAAGATCTTTGCATATTTAGCTTTTTCTTTGCTTTTCCAGCCATTTTGGCCAATTAATGTTTGTTTGCTGTGACCCAGATATATACATCTATGTATATCGGCCCTGCTTTTAATATACTGTTCAAGAGATATATATACATATTCCGTTTGAACTTGAAATGCGTCGCTCATTAGCTGTGTGGTCGTAAATTTGAGACCACATGTAGATCCCATCTGTAAATCGTGGCACGATTTGCTTTTTCTGTTCATTGAACAAATTTTGTTATGTAAATAGAATTAGCTAAGACTATTTGGTTTATTGGAATACAATTGAACAGACATATAAATATCTGGGCTAAAAGGGAAATTGGTCAACCCAATATTCTACTAGATATATAAGTAATATCTGCCAAAGAGAGAGAGAGAGAGAGAGAATGATCAGGTATTTACAGCTTACACATGATATCTTGAGAGCTGAGAGATTAATTAGCATAGAGATCTCATATCTGCTCAGATTTTAAATTCAAATATCACTTAACTATATCTTCATTTATTTTTACTTTTATTTTTATTTATCTTATTTCATATTTAGTTTCTTACTTGGGTTCGATGTATGGCTTTATAAACGAAATATCGCTGATAAAGTCAAATTCAGCCATAATCTCGTAGAAACAGAACACGAGGTATACAATAAACATATAGTATCCCATCGCTCGACGAGTAAAGAAGTTGTAGGTCGAGCCCCAGAAGAGGCACGAGTAGACTGCGATAAAGAAGAAAACGATTGTTATATAGCCCTGAGAGCCGACCAGCCAGTTGGCCTCCGCCACTTTATCATCCGGACTATACCCAAAGCAGACTAGGCCTATGCCCATTAGCATGGCTAGATAGAGAGAGAGTTACATGAGGATGAGATTGGCGGATTGGAATGATTGGTAGTAGATTATTATCGATACGCACAGAAGATCGGACTCCCGAAGGTGGCGGCATGGGCCATTCGCTCGTAGCCCTGCTTGGCCAGCGATACGTTCAGAATGACATCCCCAATGTTAGTGGCGAACGAGCGAATAACGATCAAAATAAAAGCCTCGGAGAGCTCAAAGGTCAAGCCAATTATCGAGAAGAGCACCTCGATCTCGGCCACGCACATCGTCACAAGGAGAACACTTCCGCTGAGGCCCAATATCACAAAGACCTGCAATAGATTGACAAATTAACTATGCAGAGAGAGAGAGAGAGAGAGAGGGAGAGAGATATATTACAAAATGATAAACGGGCGGCCTATCAGTGCGAGAGTGAATGAGCACAGCAATGGCCAAAGGTACAGTAATCGCAAGCGAATATACGCCATGCATGTATTGAAACTCGATGATGAAATAGTGATAGTCCTTATGATAGAAAACTGTAAGAGAACGAGAAGGTGGCGAAATATGAGAAGAGGTAGAGAGGGAATGTATGTAGACATAGGAGAGAGAAAGAGACAAAGAGAGAGAGAGAGAGAGAGAAAGAGACAAAGAGAGAGAGAGAGAGAGAGAGAGAGAGGCAGAGAAAGAGAAATAAAAAGAGAGATAGAGGGAGAGAGAAAGAGAAAGAGAGAGAGAGAGAAAAATATAGATATAGATACAGAGAGAAATGGAGATAGAGAAGGAAAATTATATGTATAGAGAGAGACAGAGAGATAGAGAGGTAGAGAGAAGAGAAAGAAAGACAGAAAGAAAGAGAGAGAGAGACAGAGATAAAGACAGGTAGAGAGACAGAGAAAGAGAGACAGACACATAGAGACAGATACAGACAGAAACAGAGGTAGAGAGAAAGAGAGACAGTGAGACAGAAAAAGTGAGTTAGAGAAACAGAGACATAGAGACAGAGGGAAGGAGAAATAGAGAGAAAGAGAGGTAGACAGAAAGAGAGGCAGAGATAAAGAGAGACTGAAAAAGAGAGACATAGAAACAGATACAGAGAAGAAGAAAAGGTAGAGAGACAGAGACAGGGAGAGAGACAGAGAGACGGGGAGGCTCACCCGTCGCAAGCAACGTGCAGACAAAAGGACAAATTATGATATGCAAGGAATTGAGGAGCTTGTTCCAGCCGTGCTTGTCGGCCGTATAGTTGGGGTTCGGTATCACGAGGACGCAGATTAAGTATAGGGGGGCGAGGAATACTTGAAAGGTGCGGCTGCACCAGCCATTCGTTTCCCATTGCTCCTTGTTGACGGGGAGAAGAGCCGCAAAGAATTCGCTGAAGATGAACAAGTTCTTGGGATTCGCCGGATTGTAAAGGACGTCGCGTGTGCTCGTGTAATTAATTGTGACCTTGCGTGGCATCGGCTTCGAGGAGCGTGTCATCGAAGAGTTACGCAGCGATAGAGACCTGCGCATAGTGCTCTTCCGGATCATATTATCGTAATAGTAGGTGTGCCGATAGTTGTGCAGCACAAATGTGTTGTCCATCTCCATGGCATTCACGGTGTCCTCCAATATGTTTAGTTTCATGAAATCTTCGACTGACAGATCTCTGCTCTTCATATCGGCTATCTCGAGCTTGAGTTCTGTGTAAGAGTAAATCTCCTTGGAGTGGAGCTAAGGTCCATAAAAATGATCATTTCTCTCACCCACTTTTTAAGTGCGCACGCATCAGTATCAGATCGATTATGTTGATGACTAGGTAGATGGGATATATTACTATGAGAACTGCAAGGCAATCGATTGAGTGAAATGATAATAGAGCTAGTAGAGTCGTTTATGGATTACCAATGGATTCCACAAAATTGACCGTTCCACCAGTCTTTATAAAGAAGAGCAGTAGCTCGTTGCTTAATATCAGCCAGGCAATGTCGCGTATGGCAGTCACTTTGTTTATCTGAAACGATCGGAGATAACAAATGGCGCCGCTGCTCAGCAGGATCACGTTCAAGCCATTGCTGATGGTCATCGCATAGAGCGGCAACGTCATGCGGCCGGGCCTTAGATTGGTCAGAATATCGGGCATCGAGCTACAGATGCCAACGAAACAGCTGCCGGCCACATATTCATTCAAATGCAGCTTGATCGCAACGATCTTGATTATATTGCAAAAGCTACAGACATCGACATCGATGTCCATGTAAATATGTGAACATACATACATATGTTGAACGACAAAAGTGACTCACAATTTTTCCATCAGCATCTGCATCAATAGGATTAGGAAGAACACGACCACAGCGTACATCAAAATGACAAGCAGCTCGGAGCTTCTGTCATTGACGCCCATCCCACAGTACATGATGGTGTAGTACTTTAGGATATTCTTGAAAAATTTGCAACTTTCGGCGCGTTGAATGAAATTGCAACGATCCTCATGCTTCATCCGCACCACGACGAAGCAGCTCACCTGAATGAAGAGGTTAGTCTGGCTGCCGAGACTGTCTCTGCAGTGAATCTCTTTCTCTACTCACCTTGCGGTAAACCTCATCTAAAGAGAAAGTTCTATTCATTTCGATGATTTCCTCTAATTTTTTTCATTTACAACTCTAAGATTCTCCAATAAGCATCCGATTCGGAATACTATGCTCACACGACTACGGGCGGTTGTAAGTTAAATGGATTCAAATCGAAAATAAGGCTTGCTTTGTGAATTCTACATTTATATAAAACATATACGATTTAATATAAGCAAAAGGTGTTGAGGAATTAGAGAAGATTAAAAGCCTTTCAGTAGTTTGGCTCTAGAGAAAGGAGGATTCTATTAAGAAAGCAAGAGATAAATAAAAGCATAATGCAGAAAATATAGAGTGGAATTTATGCAGGAAAAGCAGGAACTCTTACAGAGCTAGGAACTAAAAGAAAGAGTGAATATTACACGAATACCCCTTCTCTACTTAAAGCTTCTTTTGGTCAGTGTTTTCTCTGCTCTTCTAGATTTTTCAGTTTGCTAAATAATCAAGGGAATATATTCTATAAAACTATGGCTAGGCGAAATTGACTATATTTATATATTATATATATGTACATATACGATTTATATATATATTAAAATATATATATATATATATATATATATATATATATATATATATATATATATATATATATATATATATATATATATATATATATATATATATATATATATATATGTATTTTATTTATATTTTTTTTATATTCATATGTGTATATAATATTTATTTTATATTTCTGAAAACGAAGCGTATTTCCATAATAAAAGCGCAAAGATCAAGTAATCAAATTGTGCGCGAATGAAAACCGCGCAAACCGAACGCAACTAAACAAACAACAAGAAAAACAAATGGAAAATTCGGCCAAAAGGAAACGCTAGCCCGCAGATGCCAAAGTCAAAATTGATGGCAACAACAACAAAAACATCAGCAACTCGAAGTAAAAAGTCTACACAAGACGGGAAACATGTGGCCCGGCGTTGCGGCGTTGCGTCGCTGCTCTCAGTGGCCGCGACGCATGGCTCGAACACTTGACCAGCACGCGAGACGCAGGCCGCGCTGCTGGCGTCGGCGTTAACGTTAACGTTAACGTTAACGTCAATGTCAGCTGTAAGACGGCAACGCAGCCGGCAACATTTCGCGCGTTAGCCATGTTAGGGGTGACTTTTCGCTGCTGCTGCCGCTGTCAACGTCGCTGTTGCTGCTGCTGTTGGCAGCGTCGCTGCTTCGGCTCTTTGGCTTTGGCTTTGGCTGCCCGTGCAGCCATCAAGTGGATTTCAGTTTCATTTTGAACGTCGTGCGTCGAGTACGTGGACGGATTGCCCTTAGCATACGCGCGCGTTCTTCGTCTTACGAACCGAGAAACCAACTCGAATCGAATCGAATCGAATTGAATTCAATTGAATTGCAGCTGGCGTTGTTGTCATTTTGGCCAGGCCAACACCAAACAGCAGCACGACAGCAACAGCAACGACAATTGGCAGTAATCAGCGCGCGTGTGAAAAGCAAAAAAAAATAAATAGAAATAAAGAAAATTTGAATCTGAGTTATGCACAGAGATCCACGCGAAAGCCATGTGAAAGTAAGCAACAAGAAAATGCTCGAAAATATAACAAATTCAATAAATGAGAAGAAATAAATAAATAAAAGAAAATTCAATTTAATAAAAATAAATAAATGAGTATAAGCTAAAGCAAATCAAGAAAAGTTCAATGATATAAATATGAATATTAAATAATTATAAAATTAATATAAATATAAATATCATAATTTATAAAATATTTCAATATGCCATAGTAATAAATTAAATAATTTCTATTACAAAATATTTAAATAAAATAATTTTGTATATTTATAAATATATTTAAAAATATATATGTATATAAATAAATATATCAAATATATATAAATAAATATATCAAACACAAATAAATATAAATATATTCATTTTAATAATTAAATAAATATATAAATAAATATTTAAGACATGAAATCAAATATAAATAAATTAATATCACATTAAAAATATTTTTTATAAAGAGAAAAGTATTTTAATAAATATTTGTAATATTTAATTCAATGTTCTTGAAAATGTTTTAATTTATGTATCAATATATAGTTATTCAGGGACTCAACTATATATAAATGCTGACCTTATGTGTTTCTGTAATAACTCACAATAAATTGAAAAGTTTTTAGAAAAAATTTCAACATAAAAATTTATGTCACAGCCAAAAGTAAATCGAACATAAAAAAAAATAAAAATGAGCAAATGTTGAAAATATTTTTTGTGCGCTAAAAGCGAAAATGAAAATAAAATGTTTATAGATATATACACATATATATATACATGTGTATATATAATGTACAGCTTGCAGATAGATATGTGTAGATATGTCTCTTATATGTATAAATCGCCGGCTAAGCAAATCGGCAAAAATTATATCATAGCCGAGACGAATTTTAAAAATAGCGCGCTACGATATTTAGTTTGTTTTTCTTTTGCTTTGCTTATAATTCATGCAAAAAATGTGTCATGCCTGGCAATATATGTACACATATATATTTGTACCTATACATATTATTATATGTATGTATATATCTATATATCTATCGGAAAAGTCAAATCAACCAGCAGCATATATCGGGGAAAAGATATAGCTTATTATATACAACTGAACTGAAAAGCTGAGCTGCGCTGCATGTGTTGTCATTAATGATGAGCATATGTATGTTGTCTCTGTATCTGTTTATTAGCAATATTCCGCTATAAATCAAGGTATATATAAGTGCACAGCCTACACGCGACATTTTATTGCGCGAGAAACTGGAAAGAAAACAACGAACCGAATGAGACAGCCGAGATCTAACAGCGAGTGTGTTCTATGAGTGTACTATAAATAATTATAAATATTTCTTAAATATATTAGCAGCCGACAAAATTTAATTACTTAAGCAAAAGTGAGACAAGACTTGCCCGAAGTAAAATCTATTAGTTTTACAGAGCAACTGTTGCCTCTTTAAAAGTGTTTTCAAAGGCAAGAGCAGTACTCTTAGTTACTATAAGGAAGAGAGCTCTGTATTTAAATATATTTTGTCATAGAATAAGTATCAAGCATAAGACTAGACTCAAACTCAAGTTCTGTCAGCTGCTGAACGAGTTGTAGCTACATATTTAATAGTTCTTCCCTACTTAACATATTCAAAGGGCTCTAGCTACCCCTGAGAGCAACAAAAGTTATATCAAATGCCACCTGTTTTCCACTCGCCACTTGTTCAGTTGTCTCGGCCTGCAGGCCGACCAATTTTTTCAATTTTTGTGGCGCATCCTCCGGCCACTGACAGAGCGGGAGAGACAGTGTGGTAGGGAGCGCGGGCAGAGTTGGGTAACATTTTGTGTGCACATTTTAATTCATGGTTCGATGACCACAGCGGAAATTCCTTTAATGAGAGCTGCTGAAGCACAGCGAGCGACCAAATGCACGTGTCCCAATCGCTCGTAACCTGAACCCTGCTCGCTGACCAGCCAGACAGACAGACAATTGGCCAACCGGACAGTTGGGCAGGCCTAAAAGGCTGACCTGACCCTCGTTGGCTGTCTCGCTTCACATTGCATTTCGTTTGTTTAATTCTTTGATTATCATTTTTGTGAAAATGTGTTTAAAAATTGTTTTATTCCAGAAAAATCCCAAAATTAAAAATCTGCCTGCAAAATAATGCTGAAAATGTAAATTGCAAATTATATGCGCGGCTGCACATGGCCAAGGGGAAGGGGCTTGCCAGGTGTGGGCGCTGTGAGGTGCGTGTAATGTGTGCTACGTGCAGAGGAAGCCAAATGGATGGGACAATAGGAAGCAAAGCTGAAACAACGCTCAGTTTTAGTTGATGCAAATTGGGTTTGGGCTCAAGAATATTCAAGATTGGGAAAATAATTGGATTGAAAAGTGAGAAAAGTTAGATTAAAATGAAATGAAAGCAGAATTCAAATATTATGTAAATAGAAATATATATACAAATTTTGATATATTAAATTAAAATATAAAATAATTAGAAAAAATGATACAAAATAAATTCATTTAAATATAAAAAGATAATCTAAAGTTTTTAATGGAAAAATACAATGAAATACTTTATATAAAGTAATAAAAATATATATAAATATATAAAAAATATAAAAGATATAAAATATAAAATATAAATCTAAAACATTTTATAGTATATTTTAAAAATCTTACATGAAAAAGAAAACTTTATGAACTTTCATAAATAATTATCCACATGTCAACATTATTATATTTGCTCTGAATAGATTTGTAATTTATTACTTATTATTGAAAACAAATACATAAAAAAGCTATAAATAAAATCAGAAATATTCCATATAAATAATTATGGTATATAAACATAGAAATAAATTATTTAAAACAACATTTCACTACATAACATAAATATTATAAGTCATGGAAAATACAAACAGTGAAACCTACATAAATTGAACCTAATTAAAGAGTAGTATAATATACATTTCATATTTATTAATCGCACAAAGTTTTCATATAAATTTAGCCAATTAGCTCGACAAATAATATTGGTTTAGAAAAAAGCAGCGAGTTGACGAAAAAGCTAAATAAATAAAAGCCAAACAAATGATTCAAAAGAGAGAACAGCAAAGGAGAAAATATTATGATTACAATTATTTATAATTAATAATTAATACACATTGATAAAGCGACAACGAAATGTAAATAAATGCATGATTTATATCGGCATAGGCAAACATATAAACTAGCATATACAAATAAATCCCAAATATAAATAATGTAATTTATGCCGCATTAAAAATTTCCAAAATTATAAATCATATGCAAAATGATATTTGGCCCACGCAATCAAAATGTTTTGGATTTATGCAAATGGCAAATGCGATTCATAGATGAAACGTAAGTAAATTGCAATTAAATTGTAAATATTCGACATAATACCGGCAATCGAGAGCCAAGTCAAGCGTAATGGAATCAGCATTCAGACAACTTGAAAAAGCCAAGCCACAAAGCAGAGGGAGTACCCCCAACCCGTGTTCTGTATAAAAATAACTGCCCAGGCACTTGGTTCATTTGTTACAATTACAAACTAACCAAAAAAAAAGAGAGAAAAACACAGAAAACTTGAACTCGAGTTGATGTGGAGTTGATCTTTGATTGGAAATTTTGTTGGCAACTAAATTTGTAGCATACCTTCAGGTGCAGCTACTCATCTGTTCACCTGTTCAGCTGTTCAGCTGGTCGTCTGGTCTCCGGCTTTCAGTTATTTCGTTTCGTTTGTGCAATCAATCAAGCGCATGACTAAGGTCACGGAGCAGGGGTCAAGTGTATCTTCAAAGTGCTTAGACTTTAGGCCTGACTGCACAGCATTTAGTTCGCTTCGCGTACACGCTCGCCCAGGAACTCCCCTCCTAGTCCAACTCAATTTCTTTTTGGTTTATTGTGTTATTTTAATGCCCGTCTGCTCGGCTACTTACAAAAATGTAAAGCAAAC
Source organism: Drosophila paranaensis (assembly GCA_035047545.1). Classification (NCBI taxonomy): domain Eukaryota; kingdom Metazoa; phylum Arthropoda; class Insecta; order Diptera; family Drosophilidae; genus Drosophila; species Drosophila paranaensis. The sequence goes on along the minus strand of JAWNPL010000145.1, from coordinate 9,160,681 downwards.
AAAAGCCAAGGTAAACACAATTTTGCTGTTGGTTTGTCTTCACCTTTTTCGCAACTCCACCAAACGAAAAGTGAACGGAATTGAACAACACATTTCTTATGCAAAGGCTAAACAACAAACAAAACACTTTTCCCAAGCTCAGCCAGCTTCCCCTTTGCCCACCGCCACGAGAATTAACATTAAAACCCGCGCGTACATTTCGATTTCTTTTCGCGTCTTTTTCGTGGGCTCTTAAGCTTTGCTCTGCTCCATCCCCGCTCCCTTCAGTAAAAGGCGTCGTCGTCTCCCTTTTGTTTGCCCTTTGATTGTTGGGAATATTTTCTTTATCAAAGCGGTTTTTGTCTGCCTCCCCCTTTGGCTGCGGCTCAGCAAAAGTGGCATAATAATTGCCAAATTATGGTAAAAGTTCTAGCCTAACAAAATTTGAAGCTACCAACATCAGAGCTGAACAAATAATGTTAAGGAATAATGAAATTTTTAAAATAAAATATAGCTCATTAAATAATATTTATATTTTATGTGAACTGCCGATATTTAGCATGTATTATAAGTTACATTTTATAAAATCGATATTTATCGATTTATGATTTATATTTTTTATTAGTTTATTAGAGCCCTAAAAGCCAAAACTTTATGCTTTTTATAGACTATTAAGTCATTAAATGATTTTCTATATTTTTTTTATCGATTTTCATTTATTATTTTCACAAAGCGCCCTTTCGATTGAGCGACTTAATCGATTTCCTGTGCCTTTTGCACAATAAAAATATTGTTTGATCAAAGATAAACAAGGCAAATAATAAAAAGCAATTAATGCGCTTGTCATAATCAACATGTGTGTGTGCAAAAGAGAGAGAGAGAGAGAGAGAGAGAGAGAGAGAGAGAGGAAGCGCACGTGTTTGTGCTGTAACTAATTAAACAAAAACAAGAACGAAGCGTTTGGAAATTGTCGAACCTAATAAAAATATGAATAGTGCTTCATAGATGTTGCGATTCCGAGGCAACAGAGTGGAAAACAGAGACTGAGACAGATAGTGAGAAGGAGAGAGAGAGACAGCGAGAGAGGTGGGCAGCCGCATAAATATTTGCTTGGCGTATTATGGGGGGTCGCTCATGTTTGCCCATTGTCCTTGTCATGTGTTTGCTTCTGCTTTGCATGTCATAAATTGCTACATAAACAAAGGCGCAGCACACCACGAGCCACGCCCACTAGCCGCCACCCACACCAAAAAAAAAAAAAAAAAAACACAGCAAACAAACAAGAAGACAAAAAAGAAGCGAAAACCAAACGAAACCAAATGTCCAAATGATATTTCGCAGGTTTGTGTTCTGAGACATGTGTCATAAATTCAGATGCTCTGAAGGCTTTATAATGATGATGTTTTGGCTCTGCTCCTTTGATGAAAAGGGAAATAGTTTTTCCTCTTACTCTCCATGTTTTGCCATTTCTATTTGCCAACTGTCTGGAATTGAAGCTGCTGGGGAGTTGCCTGCACTGTTTGCCAACTAAACAAAGCGAAAAGCTCTCTACTCGCAATCTCTGGCCACAAACTTCTTTTTCTTTTCATTTTTGGCTAGAAATTCTAGGCGGAAGATATCAAATATCAAGTGGAAAATTTATAAATATTTTTAACAAATTTTTCATTGCTCTAAAAACCTTTTTTTGAATATCTATATATATTTCAATACATCTATAAATTTATTCAGTTTCTTAAGCAATTCTAGAGCATCTCCGAGTCGTGCAGACTTCTACTACCTCTTCTATCTTAGTTTCTCACATCTATCATCCTTTTCAGCTCCTTTTTTCACACTTAAAATACCAAAAAATAAACTGTAATTGAAATTATTTTAAGCAGGATACCTAAAGTCTCACAGAATGCAATTCAAATACGTCTGCAGCCCGTGCAGTCACCAGTCGCCTGTCCCGCCACCTGTTTGTGTGGAAATTTGTAGGAATAACAGGAAAAATGAGTAGAAAAGTGGGATAAGTAAGAAAAGCACGCAAATTGTTAACCGCACACACGAAACATTTTTCATGGTTGGTTTATTTATTTGTTTTTGGTTTTTATTTCCCTTTTCTCACATTTCCTTTTATGTTGCGCTGATGGTGTGCGTTGATATTTGGTGATGAATTTACGACAGGCATGCATTCAAATCCGACGCGACACACACACACAAACACACACATGCATACACATATGTGTACATGTGTGGGCATTACCTTTATTTCTAATCTAAATTTATGTGCAGCTGACCAAGAGTCACAACTCGGTGCCATTATAATTTTTTAATACGCTATGTAAATGGGTTATGGGAAAAGTGCGAAGAAGATGTGACATTGGGAATATGGAATATATAAATATATATATTTAAAATATGTATCATAGAGAGATATAATATATGGCGAATAATAGTATGAAAGCCATATTCGGCCTCTGTTTACTAGTTAGTTCTTAGAAATTTTTTTCTAGAATCAGAACTCTCTGTAAACATTAAAAATTGAAGAAATTTCAAACATGTTGTGTGAAAAATAAAATAAAATAATATAGATATACTGATAAATATTATAAAATATGATTGGTTTATTTAAATTTATTTATTTATATAAGTATAGGAGCTTAAGAGCAGCTGTTTTTAACTTCCACAAACAGTAACTGAAACAATATTTCATTGAAAAAAATAAATATTTATTATTTATTAATATACTCAAAATTTATTCCCAATAAATTAATTATGTCTATGAATTATATTTGATAAATAATAAATTAATCATTAATTAAATAACTTCTTCATTGATGAGCTTCAATGCCAACTCAGAGCTAAGCAATTGACCCCATACTTTAATAAATAAATAAATATAATATATAAGAATTATAATAGTATTATGAATAATAATTTCTAGCCAAGTTAGCGCATTGAATCTTCGTTGGGGCAACTCTTTCGGTTTCGTAACAATTTATTTTATTTCATTTCTTTTTTTTTACTCTCACACCTCTGGGGACTTATCTGAACTGCCCTGCGCCCAGCTCTCAGGCTTCCTATTTTTATATAATTTATTTTTTTTTTTTTTTTGTTTTTGTGGCACTTGTGGCACGCAAAGTTGTGTTAAGCACACGTTGGAGAATTGAGCGGAGTGGGAAATTCGCAAATTAATTAATGGAATACTTGGAAAAGTTGAATATATCTGTCTTTCTTATATATAGATATATATATTGGACCATGTGTCTAATTAGTAAAAGGAGCCAGTCAATTGCCCAATTGCTCAATTCCCAGTCAAGTGAAATTTAAGATCCTTGCATCAAATCCAACTGGGAGAAATTACATTAAAATCCGAAATAATGAAATTGCCAGCGCAATAAAATCATTTTATGATTATGGCGTGTGTGTCTGTGAGTGTGTGTGTGTGTGTGTGTAAGTCCTGGGCCCACGCACCGCCGCCTACTCGGTCTGCTGACAAACTTGCCGATAAATGTCGCCCGGGACAAGGGAAAATGCGTGCGGCATACTTTGCGGTGGGCCAAAGCATGGGGTGGCTTGCCGAGAGGGGGTGTGGGCTGTATGTAGGGTATCTTTCGGCTATGACATTCCCTTGCATGGTACGCGCTGTAAATTAATAATATCAACTTTGGCAGCAAATGTCAGAAAAGGGCAAGCAAATAGCTGACGACCCCCAGCTCTCTCTCACACACTCGTCGGCTGACATGAGTCTGCCTGCCCCCAGCTCGCAGCTCGCAGCTCTCAGCTCCCACTCCCTACGCCTCTGTCAACTTTTTGATGCGTGTGTTCGTGTGCGTGACTTGCTGACTGTTTGGTGTTTACAGCCTGCCGAATCAAACTTCAATGTATGTGACATCTGACTTTCGGGCCAGCCAAATGAATGCCGCCCTCATGTGTGCCACGTAAAAGGCTCTAAGTGCGTTCAACATTCAAATCAAGGAAGTAGAAAAAAGCAATACCAACAACAACATCAAAATTATGATAAATATTTGTTAGTATATATGATATGTTCGCCTGTTCGCCTGTTGATTGAGCGAGGCTTTGAAAGCTCTGCTGCCCAGGCTATCATTAACATAATTAACAGAAATGTTCTTTGTGTGATTGAGATGCAATGATATAAGATTGTTTCAATATATATACGAATATGACTGATCCCAGATACTAGAACTACCTTTATCTATATCTTTCACAAAAATGTCTAGTTATATTGTAGATTTATTGATTATGTTATACATTTCTTGTAATATATTTCAGCTGATTCAATAATCTATATTCCATACTCTCTCAATTTACATAATTTACTTTTTGATTCCCCTGTCTCTACTTCTCTTCTATATATTTTATTTATAATTGTTAACACGCTGCATTTCAATTTACGCGATAGCTTTGCCAAATGTCAAGGGTCAGCGAACAATGAGGCACTTGTTAAGTGTTTTTCTGTTCATTTTTTCGCGAAAAACATTTTCGCAAAGCTTGACATACATGCGAAAGCAAAGGGCATTGCAGAAAGTTTTAAGTATTATAAGGGATACGAAAACTTGGGTTTATATGGAAAATATAAGGAGAATAATGAGAAATATATAAAAATCGGCGAAAAATTTAACTGAAATATATTTATGAAATATATTTTATAAAATTAAAATATATATAAATATATATAAATTAAAAAAAAATTATTTTACGTAATAAAATATTTAAAAGTTAAAAAAAAATATACATAAAATAAATAAATATTTAATTTTTTTTTAATATCTAAGAGAACTTAAATCTCACGAGTCCAGCAAAGATATATATTTCAATTTATAAATATATAAATATTTATGAAATAGTAGTTCCCTTAGTTGAGCTCAGTTTCTTCTTTATGAGACAGGCAAAAATTCAATTTAAGCCACCTTTTCGTTAGCCAGAGTGTGTGTGGTTAAACATTTCCCAGCTGGACAGCGAGGCAACATTTTTATAAAATACATATAAAAACAGAGTGAGAGAGAGAGAGAGGGGAGACAGTGCTCAGAGCAAGACAAGCACAGCAATCAGCCGATTTTATCAGCGCACAGAGAAAAAGAGGAGAATTATATATAAAAGAAATGGCGAGCTGAAAAAATTCAAACAACATGCAACAAAGTCGAGCGGACGAGAGTAGATTGACTGGAAGCGCCCAAAAAGCGACTCCAGTGTGGCCTCTGCCTCTCTGCCCCTCTCCCTCTCTCCCTCTCTCTCGCTCTCTCTCTCTGGTTGCCTGTCCAGAGAGAAGAATAAAAAAAAGTGTTGTGAGTGTAAAGTGTTGCACATCAGGCCACAATGGCGCTAAGCCAATAAATTAAATCAAACAAGCGCGATAACCATTTCACTTTTGCCATGTCTATCCACACACACACACACTTACACACACATACACGTAGAGCTGCAACAATGTTGTTCATACAACAACAACAATAAAGTTAAAATGGCGTAAACAGTATAAAAAACTGAAATGCATGAGCTTTTCACAGTAGCAGCCGCAGCGACAAAACAAAAACACTGCAAAAAAATGCCAGAAAAAACTGAAAAAAGGCGTTTTAAATGCATTTTAATAAAAGAGAGAGAGAGAGAGGGGGGGGGGGGGGAGAGAAGGCAGAGAGGGGCAGAGTATAGTCAAGTTTGAAAAAGTGTGTGGTAAAAATTTTGTAAAAGCTTTTCTGACACTTGGCTGCGTATATGCCATAAAATATGCTGCATATTTGCTGTTGTTGTTGTTGTTGTTGTTGCTGTTATGACTCATCAATATATAGAATATATATGTGTGTGTGTGTGTGTGTGTGTGTGGAAATACTGTTAATTTTGGTCAACACAAGAGGACGCCATTTTGTTGGCGCTAGCAAATTGTTTAAGGCAGTCGCCACGATCGCCACTTGGCTTAATTGCTGAGGAAGTCCACTTCAATAGATATCCCCATTCAGCTGTCTCAATTCAGTTATTTTCCAAACAAAGCAAGTCTCGCTTCGTCAGTTTGTTCGACTTTTGTTCAGGTTCCAAAGTTGTAGATATTTATTAAAATTTCCGTGCGCTGTTTGTTGTTATTAGTTAAATCATTTCCCAAATATAAAACATACATTTTCCGCAAAATATATAATTAGAACAAAGAAACTTTCGATTAAAACATGAAGTTGGTCCTATCCATACTTCTCCTAGGACTGGCTGCATTGGTAAGCGCTTTACCCTCAACTCTCTCTCTCTCTCTCTCTCTCTGTCTGAGTTAGCTTAATTTCTGTATCGACTGCAGATCCAAATGCCCTGTGGCCAGTGTAGAAGTCTGGGCAGCAGCACAACAGTAGTGGAGGAAGCAAGTGCCGCCAAGAGCAACGCAACTCATACAAATTCGACCAGAATTGCAGAGAGGCGCAGCAATGAGACGGAACAGTCGAAAGCCCCGTCCGTAGTGCAGCCCATGGCCAGTACCGTGATGGCAAATATTGTGCGTAGGAAGCGGCAAGATACGGAGCCCACGCTGCCCTTCGACTTCCATACCATGCATTTGCCATGCGACTTGGATCAGAATGGCAGGGCGCAAGTCGTTGACTCGTTTCCCAATCATTGCATCTGGGTCTGGAACAACAAGTATGTGAGCGAGGGCCACTTTCGCATATTTAAGACCTACCAGTTGGAGGCCTTCTTCTTTGGCCAGTACTACGAGCGCCTAAAGCGCTTCGAAATCGATCCACACAACTGGGACTACTCCAACACTCGCGTCTCGTGATCAATACTGATCATAGTGATCAATGTTAGCTTCCAAAAAAAAAAAAACAAACGAAATTTACTGTGCTCTTCTGTGGATAATTAAAAATGAAAAGATAAACGCGTTCTTTCAGTATTCAAATTCAACAAGCTGCGAGTTTCATTCGAGGTTAGCAAAGAAAGAAGAGGGGACTACCCTTAATGTGGAGCTCTTATCGCATTAAGGAGGAAATGAGAACGTATATTGTAATATCGCCAATCTTTTCAAGAGAAGATACTCCCATTCTAGAGAGCAAGACAGTAGTAGAGAGCTACCCTCATCAATACTTAATGTGTTAGGGAATATCACTAATGCCACAGCTTTCCAACTGAATGAAAGCTAAGTAGGCGTGAGGCTCACGATATAGAATGTGAGCATGAATGTGACACATTTAGAGTATTTTCTCAAGTAGCTGAAGGTTTTTAAGGTTTTTTCAGATTTTATATATTTTGTTTGTAAGCGAAATTTGTAAGGTGTTTATCTGAACATGAACGAGCTTTCAGACGAAGAGTTGGAGGTTATGAAGGATGCTTATCGTTTGCTGGACAAAGATGATGAAGGGCTTGTGCAAGCACGAGACTTGAGCGCTTTTATAGGTACTTTAGGATGTCCGATTCCGTCGGAGAACGAGCTGGCGGACTTGATCAATCAGTTGGATACCGATGGCAATGGTGTGATTGATTTTTTCGAGTTTGCCGAGGCTATGATCCTAAGGCTGTCGAATATACAGGAAGAGGATGATATTCGCGAGGCGTTTCGCGTGTATGACCCGGACGGCAGCGGCTTCGTCAGCCAGGAACAGGTGGCCTTCGTCATGAGGCGACTGAAGTGGCACCCAACGGATGAAGAGCTCGAGCAATACATACGCATAGCCGACGATGATCGAGATGGTCTGCTGAACTATGAGGAATTCACCAAGATGATGACTCCGCATTGACAGCGGCCAGAAACCTAGATAGAATAGTTCAGAGTACAGAATGTTTACTTTCGGAATCAATCAAATTATTCAGATGCAAATTCAGTTGTCTATTTTTATACATGGAAATAATCTTCTTTGATTTCTGATCCGGAGATGAAAATCTTATTAACTATGGCATAATTTGTTGCCTCTATTTAGGTTTACATATATTTTCTCTCGCTCTCATTGAATATTCATGAATGGAGACAAATTTGCAACTTTGCCTAAGCCTTTAATGCAGTCGACTACTTTTGCCAGTCGGAAGCTGTGCATTGGCATACGATAAATTTAAATTAGAGCAAGCTGAAAAGGCTTTCGCATCGTAATTATCTAATAATGCGCTTAAGAGTGCTCAAATTGAGTTCTGTGCAAACAAAGGGCATTTTCTATGGCAATTGCCGCTGAGGTCACGCTAAAAGCCCAAAAAAAAAGGAGAAGAGAAGAGAACAGAGCAGAGAGCAGAGAGACAATATATAAACAAAAAGTTACCTCCCTCCGGACGTTATAAAATACGAAACTACTTAGCCGCCTTGATGAATTGTGACATTTTTATGGGTTTGTCTTTGCGCCGAGCCAGGAAAAAAAAAACAGAAATGAAGGCAGTCGGCGAAAGCCAAAGGCAAATGGCCAATGCTTTTGGCTTAGCCACGGCCATAAACAATATGGTCAGCCAGTTGGATATTCTGCATAGATTCTCCTGGCCAGCATGCAGCTACCACATTCGCCTAAAATATTGTGCAAATTATGGAAGTGCCAGCAGCAGAGGAAAAAAAAACAACAAAAAATAAAGAAATACCAAAGATATATACGCGGATATACGTATATATAAATACTTTTAATGCGCGATTCACGTGTCGCCAACGCGTTCGACGCTTGGCTTAGCCATAAACATAACTCAGGCATATTTATAGTTATGCCCGCGCTTGATTTATGTCCTCTCCCCGGCTCCTCTTTAATTAAAGCGAACGCTAAGAGTTTCCCATTTTGGCATTTGCAAAACGCAAAGTTTTTAGGCATGAAAATCATTTTTCCATGGCACTTCATAACATTTAATTGGCCATTTCTCGGCCCGTTGCCGTTTAACGACAGCCACAGGCCCAGTTACAGCCACAGGTGAAAGCGAACTCGTCTGAGGGCCAACTTGAGGTGACACTCGGTGACACAATGGAGGCCCCTAATGACATAGCTAACCGGCCATAGAAATATTTCAATTGCCGACTCTTTATCGTCAGTTTATCGCACTTAGACCCTATCCGTGCGAGCCACAGGTAGCAGCGTTCAGCTGTGAGAAAGCTCCCACTGCCTGCTGCGACACTCGTTTTTATGCATTGCATCACTTCTTTTCTCTCTATCTCTCTCTTGACTCTATCGGGGTCTCTGCTCTCACTTATTGTTCCCTAATGTCTCATAAAAATCCACAAACTGAACAATCTGTGTGCTCTTTCTTCTCTTCTTCTTTTTTTTTACAAATATTTATCTGCGTCCCATTGCGATTGCCTCAGTTGTCGACTATCAATGGCAATTTCACAGCGTTCTCGTGCGTATACGTAATATCGTATACTTAATATGCAGACATTCTGATATGCAGCGCCCTGCTGAGCAGCAGCAGCAGCTGTGGCTGGCGTGCGTGGGTGGGCGGGTGTATGGATGGATGGATGGCAAAAAGTTTTTGTGACTTGCTGACTGTTCATTAGAGGCCGAGGAGAACGTGCAAAGATAAACAGCAAACCATTAAACGATATCTCATCAAGAAAATCGCCTTAAATATGTTTCTGCCTAATTTCCCACGATTGTGTATAGGTGTGTGTGTGTATGTGTGTGAGTGTGTATTTGTTGGGGACTGGCCGTCCAGTCAACCATCCATCCAACCATCCGGCATATGCATACAAAAGCAATTTAGCCCCACTCTGTCTCTCTCTCTCTCTCTCTCTCTCTCTCTCTCTCTCTCTCTCTCTCGTTGTACATAAGCAAAAAGTCGCTAGAAAATAGAAAAGAAACGAACAAAAAAAAATACAAAACAGAAATAAGAAAAATCTAATAATTTTTTATGTATTTTTCTCTTTCAGCTCTTGGCTCTCTCACAGTTGAATGACCACAAGGCCAAAGCGAGAGGCTGCCATGAGACCAGAAGAACGCTGAAAAGGTAGAGAGAAAAGGCAAAAACCGAAATGAGAAATGTCGCAAAAGAAATAAGAAATTAAATGAAGCAACAGACATGTGTGTGCTCGTTTGTGTCTCTCTGTGTGTGTGTGACGCACAACACATAACGGGAAATTATGTGGCACATACCATGAAAAAGATGCAAACACACAGAAAAGGATCAGAGGAACGTGGCAAAACAAGATTAACAAGCCAATGTTATGCGACCAAAGATAAATTACAAACTGAAAGCAACAAAAATGAACGAAACTAAAATACCAGAAAAAAAAAAAAAACATTAAAGGAATAGGAAATTATTGAAAAATAATGGAAAAGGAAATATGAATGATTCTATAAGATCTGATATATGATATTCATATGAATATTCAATATTATCTTGGGATAAAATCTTATTTATATAAAATATATAAAATAAATAAATAAAAATAATAAATATAGAAATATACAAATAAAAAATAATAATATAACTAAAAAATATTAAAATACCAGAAATATAAAAATACCATTGAATAAGGCGAAAGAATATAAAAAAGACCAACAATGATATAAAGAAATATACCACAAATCATATTAAATATCAAAATATATCAGTTATATATATAATAAATATCAACAAATACCAAACTCTGCCTTTCAGTAACTTTGCCTTTCAACTTTTGAATAGCTTTCGTTAATCATTAAAAGCACGATAAAAATGATCAGAGACCTTCATAAAGATATAGCCAATTAAAATGGATAACAGTAGGTTTCGCTTAAGATAGCTACGGATACTTCCCCAGCATCTTTCCATTTCCTATCCCAACTCTGTTGGCTGTCTTTGCCGTTCCTTCGTGCAATTTGATGCCACTTCATTTGGCTGCTTCAGTTACTGCGCAGCAGATATTTTAATTTTGCACGCGCCAGCTGTTTAAGCTGATTAATGACAGCCAACAGAGAAAGCGGCTGTCAATCAAGGACGCTCAGGACGAGACACACAGCCAGCTACTTGAGGGAAAAACATAGATAGAGAGAGAGATAGAGAGGGAGAAGAAGGCGCGTGGGCAGGGTCAGCGTGAATAGACAGCTAGTTAGTTGGCTGGCAGCTGACTTGACGGCCATTTAAAGCAAATTACTTTAAGCTATCCAACAAATTGCGATGCCAAAGAGTAAGAAAAATTATGATCAAATTCTGTGCTAAGCAAGGCAACTTAACAAGCAGGTAAAGCAGCCATTGAAGAAGGTATTAAGATAGATGAATGCGTATTTGAAAGAAATGAACTGGGAGCTATTAGAAAGACTTTTGAGTTGAGTCATATAAATGAATAAGCTGAAAAATGGCAATTTGTTTCTAGAGAGAAAATTTAAAAAACATTTAAAAATATGTTCAAAATATTTTTATAATATTAAAAACATTTTTAAAATATCTACAACATAATTTCATTTTATAATTTATTATTTGCAGAACTGCGATCATTTTTTTATAATTTAAAAATATTTGAAAAATATTAAGATAATGGGAAATAAACTTTCTAATGATTTAAGCATATTTGTCACTTCTTTAACCAATTTTAAAATTATATTTATATATTAAATATATTTAAATATAATAAAAAAATATACATATGTAATGCAAATTCCTTCAACATTTTCAATATTTTTGTATATTTCCCTAATTAAATATTATAATTTAAATTAAAATACTCATCTCCCTAAGTCATTTCCCTGTTCAACATCCTCTTCTCGCCTCCTACGAAGAATATGCATAAATATCAGACTTAATTATGCGGACACCTTGAAAGCAGTCGATATAAAAGCCATCAGCTTTAAAATTACAAATGACGCAAAAGATGTGAGAGAAACTTTGCAGCGAAAAGTCAAAAAGCAACAAAAACTTGAGCAAACTAACGAAATGAGAAATAGAATGTATATATACGCTAGATATACTATGGTCTATAGCTGCGCTGGCAGTTGACTTTTGGTGGTCACTGTGTGCCAGAAACTGACCAAGCTGTAGCAACGGGTATATATACATATGTATTTGTATTTCTGATTGCATTTTGTATTTGTATTTGTATTCGGACCACTCAATGTGTCCAGTCACGTTTTCATCAACAACATTTTGGCTAAGTTTTTGGTTAATATTATTTGTTGTTGTTATTCTTGCTGCTGTGGCTGGTACTGCTGCTGCTGTTGTTGTTGTTGTTGTTATAGCTGCTGCTGTGCTGTGGCTCTCAGCGCATTCCACGCTATTTATTTATTTTGCTTGGTTCGTTCGTTTTTGGTTGGCAAGTGCCAAAAGGCAAATATTGCGCATACGCCGCGTGTGTACGGCCTTCGACGAAATCAATAAGCGGCCGCCTCCAAAATATATACAAATCGCCCCCATGGTCCAGTTGCTGCTGGACAAACAAACAGCAGGGCAAGAAATCGCCAAAATAATTCCAAGCATACTTTTAGGAAATAGCAATTGACCACGCCTCCACGCGCCCTTCAGCCGCCGCCTCTTCCTCTTCCTATTCAATAAAACCAATTTTGTTTCTGTTTGCCTTTGACCCACAGCGAAAAGCGAAAAAAATACGAAGTTTCATCTTGAAATTCTTGAAAACTTTCCTTCATTATGCTTAAGTTTCACCCGGCAACTGAACGCAATTTTGCCCGAAATGTATTTAATTTAGTTTTCGTTTGGGTGTCTCGATTTCAAGGCTTTAATTTCATTTGACATATTTAAATCATTGAATTTGTGTAATCAAATCCAACTGCTCAGACAAAAAGCGAAAACTCAATAAATAAATCATTGAAATCTGAAATAATTTCAAAGCAATTTGAATGCGTATCAATTGCAATTGAAGCACGTGTGAAATTCGATTTGCACAGCAAATAAACTTGAGAAAACTTGAAAGACAAAATTTGCATGAGTTATAATCACAGACTCGAAAACAAAAGATAATCGCCAGGTGGGCACACCTAAGTCACGTATCAATGGCAATTGTAAGCGAAGCCACATCGAAACAAATACAAATGCAGAGAAAGCAAGTTGCTAAGAGCAGCTTTTGCCACATGTGACTGTGTTTTAAGCAAAGTTTGTGTAATTTATACACATATGAATTGATATGATTGATTGAAGTGTGATACTGAAGTTATCTAAATATACATTTGTTGGGGAGAGCAATTAATTGTGAGAATGTGGGACAGTAATTGACAAAAATAAATAGGAATAAAATCAAATGTTATAGAATAAATCAAAATAAATTTATCAAAATTATAAAATTTATACATAAATTTAAAAAAATTTAATATGTATTTAAAATACATAAAAATAAATATAAATAAATTAATACAATATATAAAAAGTCAAGAAAATCAAATTAAAATAAATAAAATAATATAAAAATTAAAAAAAAAAAATATAATAAAAAGCTCAAAAACGAAATATATATATATATATATATATATATATATATATATATATATATATATATATTTTAACAAACAAATTAGTTAATAAAAATTTTATAATTAATGAATTTAATAAAAAATAATAATACCATATAAAATAAATAAGTATTAATTAAATAATACAATTTATAATACAAAGAATTATTCTAAATAAAATAAATAATTGTTTAAAAAATATATATGTCAATTTGACAATATGAAAATATTTAAATTGAAAAATAAAACCTTGGATATAATAAATATATATAGACATATAATATACAATAAAATTATTTTTATATATATTGATATATATATAAACAACAAAATAAAGTCTCAATTATATATACATAATTCAACTTTCGTCTACTTTATCGCACTCCCGTTTTAATCAACAGACTTTGTCCAATTTTTCTTTCAATTTTTCGCATTTTTTCCATTTTCTTTGCAGCCGTTTTGCATAATGTTCAATGATTGTAACTTATCGTCAGAATTGTGAGAAATAAGTGTAAATCAGTGTAAAGGAAATGAAATTGTAAACAAGAGAAAAGCCAAAAAAGAAATAAGAATATATCAAACAAACCATAAAAATCAACTAAATGCCAAAGCGACGCAGCAACAGCAGCTGCAACAGAACTAAAATCTGACAACGAGAGAAGAAGAGCAACTGACAAACGAACAAGCGAACCGAAAGGACCCCAACCGATACGCTCACCCCTGCTCCTGTTAGTCCTGCTTCCTTCTTGAATGTGCGTGAGTGAGGCAACGGCAACGGCAACGGCAACGGCAACGGCAAAGAGACCAAAGACAAAAACCAATAAATAGAAACTGAACAGCAGCAACAACCACCTTGGCAACATTACGTACGACGAGCTGGCAACATTTACAACACTGGCAACATGTTGCTGAGGCGCTTACCACACAGCGGCAGCAACAGCAACAGAGCGCCCTCGCCCCCAAACCAAAAGCTAATCGGATTTACAAGGCGACCTACAACAACAACAACAACATTTGGCACATGGCTCTGGCCACTGCTCTGCCTGACAGTTGTTGCTCATGTCAGCGCCCAAATAGGTAAGTGCCACCCACCGTCTCCTACTTATATCATGGCTATATAATTACAGACAAAAATACAAATTAGAATTAAAAATGAGAAGAAAAAAATGAAAAATAATAGGCCTAGCTGTGTGCTAGCCATGGGCAGGTAGATTACGTTGCCAGCAGACAGCCAAAACCCATTAAAAAGTGAAATTTCATTAGCATAATTGTGCGAGGGAAGCAAAAGCAACCCCCAAATGTATATATACATATAAAATTAGATATATATGTATGTATGTATTTATATCACATACGTAAATGCGATTGAATTTGTGGCTTTTGAAAACTATCGAGCAATCAAATTTAATTACGCATTTTACAAATTATCGTTTGAGTTGGAAATTGAAATTATTTCAAATGTTGCGACGACGAGAGCGGGTGGGCTTGAGGGGGTTCGGGGTCTCATTATTAGCTTATATTGTATTTGTATATATACAAATAAATATGTTCTGCCATTAGGACTCAAATATTGAAAGTTTTTGTTTATGGTATATCTACTAAAATATTAAATGAATGTATATAATTGCCGTTATTTATGGACACAATTGTGGGCTATGAGTTCTATTATTGTTAAATATAATATATATCTATATATATAAATATTTGATATTTGTATGTTATATATACATATATACGTAGCAGATTATGCTATATGTATTTATATATGAATTTATTTGGACTGCTTAACAGATTGATTTCTAATCAACAGCTAAACTCGAGAGCCTTTTATATATAATAAATAAAAATATTTAAAAATATTAAACAAATAGTTTTAATTTATATAAAATAATAATATAATTATATATATATTTTTCTTATTTATAATTTTACAATAAAAATACATTTTTATCAGTTTATAAATAATTAAAATCCTATAATTTTATTATATATAATTTATAAATCAATAAAATAATTATATAATAATTTTCACATATATAAAATATTAATACATAAAACCATGTATATAAATAAATAAATATATATTTTCTCACTATAAAAACTCCTTTAAAACTGATTTCCCTTCACTCATCCATAAAAAGGCGAGAGAACAAATCCTTTAAGCTACACAAAAACCTTGCTTAACCATTAAAATATTCAAGTTAATTGACTCTGCTCTTAACCACTCGGTATTAGTTAAATTATATAAAACTTAATGCAGACAGTCAAAGGAACGTCTCGCCTCGCAATAGCTTGCAAATGTGATTAGGTCTGAGGTCCATCAATGCACTTCTCTCCCAGCAGCAAAAAAAAAATCCAGCTTACAGCGCATTCACGCATACGATTTACTTCTGCTTTTTGTGCTTCTTAAAGTCTGATGGTAGAGCCACGCCTCTTAGACATTGACTATTTGGCTTACAGCAAAGGGAGAAAAAAAGAGCGAAGCGAACAACAAGCTCATCAAGAACAAGTAACAAGCGCAACAACAGCAAAAAAATGTTGTTAGGGCAAAGAGAACGAAGCACAAATAGAAATGAGAAAAAAATGAAGAAGAGAATGCAAAAAACTATGCAATTTTTTCGCTTAGCATAAAGAGAGGCAAAGGGCAGAGGCAGAGCCAGCAGAGCTGTGGGCGAGAAACCCATCATAAGCTGATGTCCTACAAATGCTAATGAACAGCGGCTGGCAAAAAGAGGCGCAGAAATGAATGCGAAAGCGCTAGACAACACTGATTTTGCCTCCTTTTACCATACTAAATGCAGCTAGAGCAGCGGCAGCCAGCACTAAATTAATAATAATAAAAATAAAATGAGGAGCGCGAGTTCATAATTAATTAATTAATAAGCCAGACTAGAAAAGGGCGCAAAAAGTAAGCGAAGAAATCGAGCAATAGAAAAGCACTCTAAAAGTTGCAAATTAAATTAATATGAGAGCTTACATAGATACTTATATATAGCTGTACATTATATATACATCATATATGAGATTATATATATGTATCTATATATTTAATGAAAGTCCCTAGAGTCAAACACTTTTGGTACTTCTGCTGCTTTTGATGTGTTTTTCAAACATTTTGAATGCGCCTCGTTAGGTTTTCATAGCTGCATAAATTTTTATAGCCTCAGACAAAGGCGGCTCATTTATGTTAGCCAAAAACAGCCGTTGAATATTTGTAACTTTGTTGCTGCACCTACAGTATCCCTCACTCCCTTTCTCCTTCTCTCCTCATAGCCCTTGCCATGGCAACATAATTAAAACAGCGGCAGCAGCTGCAGGCCAACAAAACAAAGGCAACAAGCTGCACTAACTGCATTTTGTTCATTAGCGATCCACACACACATATACACACCCTCACACACACACACACATTCATAAAATGCTCCGAGTGCATAATATTGAAATTCGATTCGCATATGCAACATGTAAATGCATAATTAATGCAACGGCGAGTGCATTTGTGAGGGCGAGCGGAGCAGACGAGCGAGGGCGTGGCGCAATTGAGCAATGAATATGTCATAGGGCAACAAGCGACAAATGTTGCCATTAAATGCCCACGCAATTTTGCAATTTAAGTGCTCGGAATGCCTAATAGAGATCATTAGCAGAAACCGTAGAAATTGAATGAATAAAGCTGAAGTAAATGCAATAAAAAACTGAGTGCTATGCAACAAAGGCTCGTAAGCCAGTAGAAACGGCAACTTGAGTATTACATGACATAAAGCTGTGTGCTATGAAGCAACTGAGGCAGTAGAAGCGCACAAAAAAATAAAAGAACAATTTGTTAATGTATTTAAATTAATATAAATAAATATAAATTATATATTAAGTGAGTTCGGTACATTCAGCATATTTATAAGAATATTTTAAAAAAGTATATAAATATTTTATAAATATATTTTAATATTTATCAAATATATGTTAATATATTTTATGCAAACTTTATGAAAGATACTGAAAAAAATATATTAGAATATTTTCTAAAATATATTTAAGTATTTTATATAAATTTATACACTTTATATATTTACATAATATTTTTAAAATATATTTAAGTATTTTATAAGTATATATTAGTATATTTTATATATTCACATTCAATATGTAAACTATTTCCTACACAAGAAGCTTCATATGTCTAAAGCAATTTCTAGCACCACTTCTGCAATACCAACTCAAGTATTTTATATATACTCAACTTTATATATATATATATATATATATATATATATATATATATATATATATATATAAATTTCTAACTTTTCTTAGACAAACTTCTTACAAACTTTTAAGTTACGTTGAAAAAAAGAACTCTTGCTGAGAGCTCATAAGAGAAATGTGTTTCCTACACGAAATTCACACGCAAAAATTCAATTGAATTGCCGGCAAAGACAGAAAAATGTGGCGAAAGAAAACAAACGAGAAAATCACTGACCCTTGAAAATAAATAATAATTACCCAAGCAGCGGGGGCAGTGGGCGTGGCACAGAAAATAAAAACGAAAAGTGCCCGCAAAGAGTTAACAAAAGAGGAAAGAATGACAACAACAACAAAATCACACCAATAATTATAATACAACAACAAAAAAGTTGTTAAGCGTTGATGTGGCCAAAGCAGAAGAGCGCGCAAATGAAGAAAGAGAGAAACAAAGAGAGAGAGGGAGTGGGAGACAGAGTAGGCGCAGGCTGTGGCTGAGCAATGTGGAACAAACTTATTAAAAATATTGAAGAATGAGGTAAGCGAGACAGTGAGAGGGAGCGCGCAGGGAGAGGCACTGGGCGAAGAGAAGAGGCGCAATTGAAATGAAATGTGACACGCAAGCCAACAATAAAAACACTCACACACACACATACACACACATTCAACTTCAGGTGTGTGTGAGAAAGTGAAGGTGGCAGCTATAAACTAAGAAGTCGTTCTCCCTTTTTCTCCCTATATATTTTTTGTTGATTTAATTAAATTGAAATTACGAGCTGAGCTCGTAGTTAATTTTGTTGTTGCCGCAGCCATTTGCCGCTTCTTTGGCTTAAATATGCATTTCCGCGGCGCGCTTTTGTTTTGAGCGTGTTGGCAAGAAAATGTGCATGGGAAATGCATTTGCGGAATGTTTTCCTGCTGCAACGCGAAGTTTTTCCCAGCTTTGTTCTTCCAGTGTCTGCTGTCTGCTGTCTGCTGCCTGCAGCTGCCTCTGGCCGAAGCCACCCACAATCGACGCAATGCTTGGCTGCATGTGAAACCAAATGACGATCAACAAGAATTTCTCAAACTTGGCTTTTTCGCTGTGAGTTCCATGAGTCAGCCGACGCCCGCTGCACATGCTTTATGCTTTATGACCCAAACTTTTCATTAAACATTTTTATGGCAAAGCACACACACAACACATAAAGTAAAAAAGTAAATAAAAACAAAAATGCTGAAAAAAAAAATTAAACAAAAAACATATAAACGTATTCTAAGCGCATAAACTGGGCGCAGGCTCTGCTCTGAGTGTGGGAGGGAGTGACGGGAGCGTAGGGATAGGCTGACAAACAGCGAGACTTGAGAGAGTGAGAGAGAGAGAGAGAGAGGCAGAGCAGTGTGGAGGCCAGGAAGTCGCAAATTCTTCACACGTTTAGCGTAAAGGAAAATTTTATGTGCGAACTTTTGGCGTCGCATTTAATAAACATTTTTTTATTTTATTTAATCTTAAGAAAAAAAAAAGAAATCATGTATACATATACACATGATTCATGGCAGCGTAATTCTCTTAAGAGAAATTCTGTGTATTTAAACCTCGTTCGATGCAGCCCCGCCCTCGTTCAGTCCACTTCATTTTCAGTTTTTATATCATTTTTCTTCTTTTATTATTTCCGTTTTATGGCTTTCATTAGAGTTTTGCATTTTTCATAGTTTCACGCGCTATTTAACTTTAGAGTTTCGCAAAATTTATGACATCTGTTTCATGTGCGACGGTTAATGCATTTTTATTTCGCGCTCGCTGCGACACTTGTGGCTTTCTATTCTATTTTTTATCTCGCCGCTCGATTGGCACTAGCAAAAGTGTTTTCCACTTTTCCGAAACTCGCTCTCTATAAATAATCGACTTGCAGCACTGCAAAAATAAATGTGAGCAAAACACGAGCAAAAAAAAAACAAAAAAAAAAAAACAAACAGAAAAACTATACGAAATAAATTGTTTTTCATGCGGCTCTTTCTGTCTCGTTTCATTGTTTTGCAGACTGTGTGTATTATATCATTAGGCTATTTTTATAGGCACCGCTCGGACTAAAACGTGATGCGAGCCACAGTCGTTGTCAGCTCTTAAAAGCTTTTTGAATTAGCTGCAACATTTTACTTTTACTAGTTTTGCTCATTGTAATTTGCTTTTAAACTTGAGAAGTAATTTGTATTCTTATTTTTATTTCTATTTATTTTCTCTTTTTTGTGTATCCAGCTGCAGCTGCAATTTGCATTGATCTATAAACTGTTTACGATTATATGTGTATAAAATTTTTCGTATTGAAATGGAAAACTATCAAAGGAAAAATGATTTTTATGATTGAGGGGAGACAAATATTAAATATTAAAGGAATTAAGAAGAGAAGATATGCTAAATATTTTAAGTATTATTCATATTTTAAAAATATTAAAATATATAAATATTTTGAAATAATTAAATATAGAATGTGTAATCAAATATACATATTTAAAATTTTATTAAAAATAATATGTTTGGACACTTTTTTATTATATATATATTTATTATATTTATTATATTAATTTATTTATATATATATTTATATATATTAATATATATAAATATAAACTTAAATATACTTAAAAAAAGGGTTTAAAAATATTACTAAATAATAATATTATTATAATAAAAATAATATAAATTTTAAAACAACAAATTTAATTTAGAAATTATATAAAATAGGTATTATGTTAATTATAATTTATGAATTTTTCACTCAGTTGTTGTTTTAAAATTTATTCACTTAAATAATCAACGCAATTCACTCAAATTAAACTAATAAAGCCCAGGCACATTTTGCAGAGTGGGGCAGGCGTTCAGTCAGGCAGTCAGCTCCGCCTGTCTGGCTTACTAATTTCGAACACCTGTTTCTCGCCCAATTTTGCAGACTCTTAAAATCTGTATCAAGCATACGAAATGCGCGACACAACGTCAAAAGTATCTATAAAATCGGGCGGGCTGTATTTGTTTTCCTTCTGTTTTCCTTCTGCTGTTTTTTTTTTTGGTGGAGGCAGGGGAGGGGATTAGGAGTGGCGTGTGCTTTGCATGTGTTGCCGATAATGTTTATGCTGTCAGTTACTGCTGCACATGACATTCAATTGCCACAAATCAAGATAGGACAACTAGCAGGAGAGAAGTAGCTGCCAGCCAAGAAAAAAGAGACGAGAAGAGAAGAGAGAGAAAAAAAAAACAACCAAGGGGTACCCGAAAGGCAAGCCACAGTTTGTCTCCAGAGTCTGTGTCGAGGTATATTATAAAATGAATGCCAAGACGGAAGCTCACACATATCTTCTGTTGATACATATATATGTATATTTGTGTGTGCTTTTTTTTTGCTGTTGTTCATTTTGCTAAGGGAACACGTGCCAATTGTTGTGCGTGTGTGTGTGTGTGTGTGTAAGGGACACACACATTGTATCTCTTGAGGGGTAAGAAAAGATGTCGCACAGTCGCTTTGTTCCCTTTAACAAATCACATGCTCAGTTTATGCCACGCACACACATGCAAATGTGTGGAGTGTATGTGTGTGTGTGTGTGGAGAGTGTGTGTGTGTGTGTGATGTGTGACAACATCACATGCAGCATTTGCTGTTGCTGTTGTTGTTGCTGTTGTTGTCATGTTGTTATCATAAAATAAAAATTTACTTCTGTGCGTACGTGTGAAGGCATCAGCTGAGGCAAAGAGAGAAAGAGAGAGAGAGAGAGAGAGAGGGGGCTGAGGCTGGCAGCATTTCTGCTGCTTGACTTCTAAAATGGTTTTTATTTAAAATTTCAACTGGATTTAAATATGCCAGCCAAAGGAGAGTTGTAAAAACAGCTCAAGCCCTAAGAACGCTGTCATTTGTCTGATGAAGCACTTGATCAAGCAGATAAATTTAAAGACTTTTCCCCGACAACAGCAAAATGCGAATTTATTATTTTTATTAATGCTTTAATTGAGCTTCAAGCAGATGTTGCTGAGTCTTTTAATAAGCATAGGTATTTGCATGCTTCTTTCATAAATTAGGATATTTAATTGATTTTGAATGCTTAGACTAAGGTTTATACTCAGAAACTTCTCAAAATATTACTGAATAAATATTTAATTAAGTTTTCAAATATTTTTATGGCATATGTATATAGCAGAAGTCTTTACTTATTAATATATTGAGAGCATTCAAATTAATATTTTTATGTAATTTATTAAATTTATATTCAAGTTACTCTTGACTTCTCAGAGATTTAATTTTAATTAAATTTATATTCAATTTTCTTATAATTCCCATAGAAGAGCTTTATTTATTAGAATTTTCTGCTATGACAGCCACTTCACTCCTACCTCAAGTCACTTGTTTAGCTACTCTAACATTCTCGCTTTGATTAGTTGGCTATGCACTTTGGCAAAGCTGCTTTTCATAGTTAATGGGCGCGATGCAGCCGTTAAGTGGACAGAATGTGCTTCTGTGTGTGAGTGTGTGGGTATTTGAAGACAAATACCGAAACGCAAATCAATTAAAGCGCTAATTGAATTGTTGCTGGCCAGCGAGGCTGATTAGGGCCTAAAACAAAATTCGATTGGCCCAGTCAAAGGCCAGGCGGTAGAGGCGGGCGGTACAGATTAGCTGAGGCAGCTCAGGGCAAATATTGGCGGAGTGAGTGACAGTCGCGCCGCAATTAAATTTCCACAGTTCAAAATGAAATTAACGACCATTAAAAGCGAGCTGAGAAGTAGAGGCAGCTAGAGCAGAAAGTCGCGGCAAAGCAATTTACGAGCAGGTCACTCGGTCAAGTGGCTGTCTCGCTCTCGCTCTCTCGCTCTCTCTCAGTATGTTCTATGTGTAAACACGTTAATTAAACGCAGGGATAATTATAATGTGCACAAGGAAATGGTTTAGCTAGGCAAGTTGGCAACAGTAGCTGCAGCGGCGAAATGTGATTGAATTGCTAAGTGGCAAGTGCATCGTTCAGCTGCCTGCCACATGTGCGTGGGCGTGGCTGGAAGCGCAGTCTCCCTCTCTTTCTCTGCATAATTATGCAATGACAAACAGTCAGGCAAGCCAACCATCCACCCAGCCATCCAACCACCAACAAACAACATGTTGACTTGAGCACGAAGACACTTTGGAGTGTCTGTGGTGTCGGAGCCGAGGCACAACATATGCCCAAGCACGTAAATGAGGCCAATATGGCAGAGGAGACTTCAACAGGTCCTCAAGCTGCAAGCAGAGCCAAGAATCTCTGTCTCTACAGAGGCTAGCAGAACTGCTTAGATTACATTAAATATTAGCTAGATTAAAGTTGAAAATCAAAATAAAAATTATATGAAGAAAAGTTATATAAGTTTATCAAATATTAGAATTTGCAATCGAGTCAGAGTTTTCCAATCCGAGTTTTCTAGCCGCTGGCTTATGGTAAAGATTATTTCTCTTCTCTAATTAGAGTTGGGCTTTAGATGCTTGTATTTTATAGTTTCTCGCCTCTTTTCAGAGTTATATTTCTCCCATCTTTCTCTTTTATTCTTCTTTCTGGCCTTCTCTGTGCTCTTTCCACTTATTTCTATTTTCCATCTTCCATATTTCGTTTCCTTCCCTTTTTAACTTCCTTTTATGCTTTCCCTCATTCCTTCTTTCTTCTTTTATCTTATTTTCCCTTTATTCATTCTTTAACTTTTCTTTTTCTCTTCTCTCTTCACTTCTCTGGCATCTCTACAATCTAGCGCGTTCCTGCTTTCTACTCGATCTCCTCTCTCTCTCTCTCTCTCTCTCTCTCTCTCTCACTATCTCTCTCTTTCTTTCTCTCTTTTACCTCTTCCCTGTTCTCTCAATTAAATTTAATTTAACTTCTCCCCGTCTTCTTCTTCTTCTTCTCTCAGCCATAAACTTGGGTCTCCGCCATCTTCTCTCATTTTTCTCCCAGCTCTCATCTTCCCACCCATCTCTAATAGCTTCTCTGAACCACTTTATGTTTAACTATTTGAAAGCCACTCAGCTTGCATTGATGGGATTGTAAAAGTTTTCGCTTCGAGTTCATTCCTAATGCAATTTGAGCATAATCAAAATACGTTAAGTATGTAACAATGTGCGCAGGGGAAATTGAAATTAGTTTGAAGCCGTAAGGGCAACAACTCTACTCGACACACACTCTCGATAACAGACAGATAGAGAGAGAGGGAGATAGAGAGAGAGAGAGAGAGAGTGGGAGAGAGATAGATTAGTTGCAGCAGACAGCAGCCACTTGATTCAAATCAACTCAGTTGTCTGTGGACTGTCGGCTAACTGACTCGCAGTCAGACAATTATGCCAAACAGAGAGATAGAGACGGAGATTTCAGCCAGGCCAACCGACCGACCAACCAGGCCAGTCTACAGCTGTGCTGTGCGGCCTGTCACTGCGGCAATTGAATATGCAAATTGGTAACAGCGACGTAGTCAATCCGAACTCGACTCGTCCTCTTAACCAAAGCTGCGCTCAAAGCGAAAGAAAAAATTAATACAATTGTTATGAATATATTTTGAGAGAGAGAGAGAGAGAGAGAGAGAGAGAGAGAGAGAGTAGGCAAGACAAGGGGAGTGCTTCGCACATGTGCCTTCAATTCTCTTATTTGCATTTTAAATTAACATTTTCTACGCTTTTCATTTTGATTTGTGCAAATGTTTGACAAGAGATTTTTAGATTTTGTGTAATTATTGCAAATGCCGAAGAGTTGCCACTCACACACCCACCCAAATGAAGTCTCATTGTGTGCATGTGTTGCAGCATCAGGGTGATTCGCATGATGTGGACTTGAGTCCTGCTGCCCGAAGCTGTTGACTTTGTGATGAGCTCGAAATGTAGCCCAGAATTGGATTAGCATTGTGCTTGGATTGACAATCAACAAGGAACTTAATTAATGAAGCTCAAATGCTTTCAGGGCTGACAACATGGACAAAATAGAGGTGGAAGTTAGATGAAGTTTGGAGTTTACTTGAAAAAAAAGTTTTATAAGCATTCAAAGGGCTTGTCAACTAGATTACACACTTGTTGCGGAGAGTGTATAGTTTTTAAGGTATTTTCAAAGAATTTTTAAACTATAACATAGATCTTTTTGATTTAAAAAAATAAAAAAGCTTTAAAATAAAACATAGAATTTATTTAGATTTTTTACAAGAATTTATTGGGATGGAAAATGATTTAAAAAATATAAAATAGATTTTTTTTATTAAAAAAAATTATAAAAATTTAAAAATTAAATACATAATTTAATTCGATTTTTTAAAGACTTTAATGAACTTTAAAATAATTTTAAAAATATATTTTGCTTTGCAACTGTTTTAAAATTCAGTTTCCTTTGTCAACAGTTTCCTCCGACTCTTAATGAGGTTTCAATTTAAGTCCGTCGCGACTTAGTGGGCGCTTAAAGAACTTTCAGTTGTGAAATAAAAAACTTTCTTTATGCACAATTCCCAACACTTTCTTGTGAGCCCAAATCCTCGGTCTTAGGGCACTATTTGCTTAAATCTGGAGCATTCGGTTAAGTCTCGAGGTTCATTTGGTTAGCTGCGCCCCGTGCAGACTTCATTGCCAGCTAAGCCTGTTGAGACTGCAGCTTAGCATAACACAAATATTTATTTAAAGCAACAACAATTTTTCGCTGTGCGGACTACAGTCGCAGGCCCTTGGGGCCCTTGGGTTGGCTTTTTCTTTTTGGCAGTTGCGGTTTGTGCTATACCATATTTGTGCGCTGGGCTGAGCGGCGCGCTGTGCGTGAGTTGTCTGGTAAATTCCAGTTTTGACAGTCGAATTAACCTGTCATGCTTGTCGCTGCCACGAGTGGGCTCTGTTAAGATCACAGACAACAGCGAGCAGCAAATGGCGAATGGCGAAATGTTGCATGTTTTGCGGCGCTCAAACATGAACAATAAACCAGCTCCTATGACGTTGCATATGCAAAATAGAAAATGGCAAAAATCAAGCTGCAAAGGGAATGAAAGAAAGAGAGAAAAAGAGAGAAAGAGAGAGAGAGAGAGAGAGAGAGAGAGAGAGAGAGTTTGGGAGAGGGTAAACTCTTGCCCAAAGCGCATTTTCAAGAATTTCGCGCTAAGCTCGTTTCAGCTTTTTGCGTTTTGTTTCAGTTCTTTTGACTTGTTGACTTGGGCCTGGAGTTGACAGGGCGCCTGGTGATATAGGGGTTCTTGACATTGCATAAACTGTCATTTAGTTTGTACGACTTGACAGCTAACCATTCATTTTCGGCAACTGCAGAGCGAGTCGAAACAGTCGAAAAGAGAGAGAGAAAAAAAAAGGGAAACTGTCCCGAGCATTGTCTGGGAGTCGAGAGTCGAGAGCTGCTGCAGCTCAACTGCCACATGCCACACAGTCTGAGGCAGCTCTCAGGAGGTGTCGCACACAAATTAAATGGTTGCCTGTCAAACCTCACTAAAAAAAATGGAAGGTTTCTTGCAGCTGCAGGTAAAAATGAGATTCTCGCATGACTCACGCACCTGTGATTTCTCGCCCTCTGCCTCCGCCCGCACGTAAATGGCTGCATTTTTCAGCCAAAGTGCAGCGCAAATATTTGCTAATGTTCCGTCAGTGCTGCAAGTCGTGCCACGCCCACCAGCGCCTACCCCTCCTCTCCACTGACTATGATTAAATGCAGCGCGTTAAACAAATTCTTGAGGCGTTCGCTCGCCCTGCGCACCCGACGTCGCTCAGATTTGTTATGCCCAGCTGCGTGTCCCTCTGCACATCCTCATCTGAATTTGCAACTTGTTATGGCTGCCCCGACTATTTCTATGCATAAATTAGAGCGGCTTAAATGTGCGAAATGTATAAGTATGCATAAAATGCATTTAGAGATTTTTTTCATAGTTTTTAAACATTTTTTTCAGAGTCATTTGAGCTGCTGCTGACACAAATGTGACTAAACGGAAGCAAATTATGCATTAAAAATTTAATTTCCGTTGTAATTTAAAACTTCATAAATTATAAATCTAAAAAAAATGTGGAATTAATAACCAAAAAAAGGGAGTGAAGAGAGTTACATAATTTGACAATGTGGAAAAAAAATCAGTAAATGCAAATTAGTCGAGTTTAATTTCCATATATGCAGAGCGGCCCTCAGCTTCGTCAGTTACTCTTTTTTTTTTTTTTGCCAGGCAGTTTCTCACTTCCCCTAAACAAGAAACTTGTTCGAGTTGCTTCGCTTGTGAAGCGAAGAGAGTATATTGGTTGGGCTATGCTTGGGGTTCGCACTCTTTTCTCTGTTTGTTTGTATGAGTGGAAAGCAAGCTGTGCTGAGCTGTATCATATTATTGAGCTACTTTGCAGACTCAGCCAAGAAGGCCAAGCCTTAGCTCATAAACTCAAAAGTATTTGAATATTTATATAAAATTCTGATTTATGTAAATTTATGGTTTCAATATTAAAATATATTAAAAAAAAAGAATATATAAAATAATTAAGTTATACATATATAATATAATAAAATAAATATAAGTATTATATATTTAAAAAGCAAAAATATAAATAAATAAATATTATATATTAAATTAATACTTAAAACCAGAATAATTATTCATAAATATATTTTTGTTTTTCACATTTATTATTAGGTTTATTTATATTCATTTAATTATTAATTAATTTTTTATATTTTTTTGATATATATTATTAATATTTGATATATTTATATATTAGCTTTATATCAAGCATGAGTATTAGGCAGCTGATGACGCCCGACTGCAAGGTTCTTTTACATGTTTTGATTTGCTTGGCTTTTGCTGCTGTTGTTGTTGCTGATATTGTTGCTGTTCTTCTTGTTGCTGGCGTGGGTCAACTTGTTTCACAGCGTCGAGAGGAAGCAATAAAGGAAGCCCTTCAAGGGTGTACAGTCCAGTTCAGAAGTTGCAACCACACTGGAAGCAGGCAGTAGCACCAGCAGCAGCACCAGCAGCAGCTGCCACATGCCTCTTCTCTTGCGTGTGGCAGGTAGCGTATTAAATTTCACTTTCAAAATTTTGCCAACTGTTCAAAAGTGTCGTCAGTTGGCTTGGCGCAGTTACAAATAGCTGCTGCGGCTGCCGCTCATTGATTTTGTGGCATGTTGCAAGTAGCTGGCTGCAATCATGTCCAATTGGAATGGCAAACAACAACTGTGTGGCCAATTGTCGGTTTGGCTGGCGTGGCATGTGCGTAGCTCAGCTGACATCAAGTGCCACGTATTGAGTTCTGTCGAGCCATGGCTACGGCTACGACTACGGCTACGGTTATGGGTATTTTGGTATTGGATTACTAGAAGAGCGGGTCGAGCGCCTTATTAGTGCCACTGACTGTGGCAGGCATCGACAAAAACGCAACTGATTTATGACAGGTAAATGAAAGCAGGCTTGACCAAAGCAGAAAGAACTCCCAGCTTGCCATAGGCATTAGGTTACAGAGAGCTGCAGAAATGACTAATGACGAAACTGAAACCCAGCCAACCAGAGCTAGATTAGTCAAAGAGTTACTGATACCTTGAAAATAGAGTAGGGAGAGCTGAAAGCTCTTAACAACGAATAGTTTTTAGTGTGTGAGCTTTGACTGCAGATAGCCAAGCTTTAGCTATATATATTTTTGAATATTTATTTATTTTTTTTATATATACATATATTTTTTATATTTATTTATTTCAAATATTCAAATTTATTCTATTGTTTTACAAATATTTATTTATATATTTTATTTTATATAAATTTTATATAGTTATTTATTATACCCTGAACCCATTGAAAATGGGAAAATCAGGGTATAATGTTTTTGTTGGAGGGCGTATGTATGTAACAGGCAGAAGGAGGCGTGGCAGACCCCATAAAGTATATATATTCTTGATCAGGATGACAAGCCGAGTTGATATAGCCATGTCCGTCTGTCCGTCTGTCCGTCTGTCCGTCTGTCCGTCTGTCTGTCCGTATGTATGAACGCGTCGTTCTCAGAACCTATAAGAGCTAGAGACTTGAAATTTTTTATGTAGGTCCGTGAATAGCACGAAAAGATCGAGTTTGTTAAAAAAAGTCGATAACTATTTTAATTTTATTGTTATCGATTAAAAACATTATCGAATGTTCGTTATAAAATTATATCTCCCACGTCTTTATAGCTAGAGACCCCAAATTTTTTTGTAAGTTTTATATTTATTTTCTCTAATTTTGATTTTTGTTAAATTTTGGATACCGGCTCCAAATTTCCCCAAATATTTAAATTGAGGTTAGTTGCACTTAAAGCCAGTAAATGAATGGGTTTACATTTTTAAAAATTGGAAAAAATTTAATAAAATATGTTGAACATAAGCTGAAAATTTCATTCAAATCCATTAATTCGCGCAGAAGTTATTAAACAAAACATTTTGCCAATTGGCCAAACACGTGACCAGCAAAGCAAAGCAAACTGTTTTCCTATACATGTGCACACATACACAGTTACACATTGAGCTGCGTGCATTTAGCAAGTTCTAAAACCCGCAAGTTTTAGTGTACATATTTCCAATAGATGGCGCTATGATTTGCGAATTATCAGCTGCTCAGTTGGTTCGAAACTTGGATGGCGCTATTCAATCGAACCATAGATGACGCTATTAGCTAAACAATTGAAATGAATTGAATTTAGTTTTCTGTGCGTTTATACGAAATGCTAATTATGCAGTATTTTAACGCAGATAGCGCGGGGTTTAGGGTATCTCCTAGTCGGGACCCCCGACTAGAGTTTTCTTACTTGTTTTTTATTTATATTCAACATATTTATATATTATATTTTTTTATAATTATTTTTCTTTTAACTAATTTATTTTATTGTACTAAATATTTTTTTTATATTTTTATTATACTTTTTTTGTTTTATATATTTTATTTATTTTTTTTTACATATTTTTTTATCATATATTTTCCTTTTTTTCATATATTATTTTTATATATGTAAATTTTGAATATTATTTATTTTTTAAATAATTTTTTTTTATACCCTGAACCCATTGAAAATGGGTAATCAGGGTATAATGTTTTTGTTGGAAGGCGTATGTATGTAACAGGCAGAAGGAGGCGTGGCAGACCCCATAAAGTATATATATTCTTGATCAGGGAGACAAGCCGAGTCGATTTAGCCCTGTCCGTCTGTCTGTCTGTCTGTCCGTCTGTCCGTCTGTCCGTCTGTCCGTCTGTCCGTATGTATGAACGCGTCGATTTCAGAACTTACAATAGCTAGAGACTTCAAATTTTTTTTGTAGGTCCCTGTATAGGGCGCGCATATCGAGTTTGTTTCAGAAATTCGATAACTGTTATCGTTTTATTGTTATCGATTAAAAACGAAAATCTAAATTAAGCTAAAAAATTCTATCTATTTCATCTTTCTAGCTAGAGTCTTCAAATTTTGCATTTAGTGTTATTTGGGTCTTACGCAATTTCGGTTTTTGTTAAATTTTGGGTGCCACGCCCCCTTCGCCTCCAATTTGTAACTCCCGTATATCAAATACTAGAGACTTGTGCTTTGGCACACACATATATATGGATGACGTGATCACGCCCAACAAGTTTGATCAAAATCGTTACTCTAGAAAAAAGTTATTAAACATTTAATTTCCCATAGCATTGCCATGCAAACAGCAGCCAAAGAACTGCTGACGCAACGATTTGCGCTTGTGAGTGCTTGCGCCTGTGTATGTGTGTGTGTATGTGTTGTTTGTAATGAACATATATATAAACTTATGTATATTAAAGAAACGGAGATTGTTTGGAATTGCGGTTCTTCGCAGGGTTCAGGGTATACCCTAGTCGAGCGGTCTCGACTAGAGTTTTCTTACTTGTTTTATCATATATTTTCTGATATTATAAATAATCTAATTTATGCAAATATTAATGGCAGCTCTTTAGCTTTGTAAACAAATTGAAATCCACTTCTTTCTCTCACACTCGAATGCTTTGTCCATGACTCACGCGGCGTATGCGTAATTTGCTCTAGTTGCATCTATTTATAGGGCAGACGCACTCAAGATGCAATTAACGTGCTACTTTGTTGCCTCGATTTGTTGCTGCAGTTAGTTTGGCTATTTTATGTGCCGAATTGGCCAAATATCGAAATACAAATGGGCCGCATACACATATATCTATATATATATTTGAAAGAAACTTAATTATAGGCACACTTGACTCGTGTCTGCTAAGCCAACTAATCCTCGGCGCAAAGCAGCTTCTCAACTTCCGACTTCACAGTCTGCCCCGCTGTAAATAAATCATTTCACTGGCTGGCTGGCATTATTTGCCCTCTTCAGTCATAAGCTTAAGATCTTAAGATTCCAAACAAAAACCACATTTGTTGCGGTTAGTCTCCAACTGACCCGCCCTCAGCAATCGCCCTTAGCTACCACCCAGCCCACGCAGCCAGCTGCAGGTGATATGTGTACTTAAGAACTTAAAAACTTGTGAGCGAGTTTCGGTTTGCTTTGTGAGTTTCGAAGTTGACGCTGTGGCTGCATTCAACTTCTTAGTTGAGGTCAAGTTTGCCGTCCGACCGTCCAGAAGTGTTGACACAGCTCTCAATTTGTAATTTGTTCGCACAGCGGGAGGCGTGGCCAGATTATATCTGCATTAATGCGACACACACATCAAAGCAAGCAAATAAAAAATGTATATATATGTAAATAACTTTTTTGTGTGTTTGAGCAAAAGTTCTGTCGTGCTGAAACTTAAAGCTGTGCCAACATTTGCCAGCCACTGGCAAAAGAAAACGCATTTTCTTATTTAACAAGCTAAATAAGTTGCAGTAGAGTCCGACTGACTGCCTGATGCTCATTTAGGGCTTCGAGAGGGAGAGAGAGAGAGGAAATAATAATTTAATAATAATGACAAATATAAATAATGAAAGATAGGATCAACATATGCAGGTGTTTTGGCATATGCTGATCCTATCGTTTATTATTTATATTTATATTATTAAATTATTATTTCCTCTCTCTCTCTCTCTCTCCCTTTTGAAGCCCAACTATGCCAATATATTAAGATATTAGACTAAAATTCTATTTAAAAGACTTCACTCTTTGACAATCACTCCAATATAATATTATTGTAGCTCAAGCAGCAGGCAGTTCAGCCTTCATTCCATTTCCCCTAATTCAAACATTCTTCGACCACAGCGAGTGGCAATTTTGGTTTGTCTGCTGCAACTCCTCTCAGCTGCTGCCTCGCTCAGCTTACTTCCACACTGACAACCTCCTACTCCATCGTATCGAACTCTTTCCCTCCCACGCTCAAACCTCGTTGCTTACTATGTAGCAGCCTACAATATGCCTCATATAGTAGGTTCGAGATTGAGCAGCTAGATATACTCTCTTAACACTAGCTAAGCGAGCATTAAAAGAACGCAAAGTTTCCGCGCCGCGTTTCCCCTTTTTGTGTATGTATGTAAATATTATTAGAATGAGACGCAGCAGCAGCAGCAGCGGCAGCAGCAGCGGCAGCGGCAGCGGCAGCAGAAGTTCAAACACATTTAAATTAGGCCTGAGCGCATTTTGATGATGCTTAAAAACTTTTCAACAAATCTCGCGCGCTCTCTCTCTCTCTCTCTCTCTCTCTCTCTCTCTCTCTCTCTCTCTCTCGTTCTCTTTGCAGTTACTTGTTACAAGGAACAAAGTTTTTGTTGACAACATTTTTTGCTTGTTAGTTTTGTTGTTATTGCTCTTGTTGCTCTTGTTGCTCTTGTTGTTGTTGTTGTTGTTGTTGTTGTTGCAGTAACATGTTCCAATCATTATAATGTGTAATGCTTTATTACAGTAACTTTTTTACGCAACATTTTGCCGTAATTTTATTTTATTTTGTATTTTTTCTTTCGCATTTTTGTTTTCCCTAACAAAAACAAGAAACTTCTTTAAATAAAGTTGTCAAGTCAGCAAATTTGTCTGCGTGGCGTAGGTGTCAAGCAGCGAGGGAGGGCGGGGCACTGCCTCACTTTGCTCTTGTTGTTGTTGTACTTAAAGAAATGCATAATGAAAATGTATTAAATTAGGTCAAAAATGTGATTTGCATAACAACTGCCATAGGACTTTGATCAGCTTCTCTCTCTCTCGTTAAGCTCGAGTCTTTAATGCCTCTCCCTCTCTCTCCCTCTCCCTTCATATAGTTAAGCGCCTTTAGCAACTGCAAGCGATATGTTAAGCTGATTAACTTCTTTAGTCAGGACTATATATGGACATATATTTATATATATAGAGAGAGAGAGAGGGAACGAGAGCTGCGCGCCCTTAGATTTA
The DNA here is from genome assembly GCA_035047545.1 of Drosophila paranaensis. Taxonomy (NCBI): domain Eukaryota; kingdom Metazoa; phylum Arthropoda; class Insecta; order Diptera; family Drosophilidae; genus Drosophila; species Drosophila paranaensis. Next base: position 9,127,898 of record JAWNPL010000145.1, on the reverse strand, counting down.
CTTCTTGGCTCACAAATCCTCAGCTGAATTGTAAATCGCTTATAGTTTTTGCTCTTCAGCTGTAAACCGCAGCAACAATATATATCTGCATGTAGCTCTATATATATATATGTGAAAGACAATTGCCACAGCAACATTTAATACTGTCAAACAGAAATTGGCAGCATCGTGCGGCCACGTTGACATTTTGTTGTCCCAAGTTGAATGTAAGCGGCTTTTACTTATCGTTTGACATTTTTGTGACTTGTGCAGCACACAGAGAGAGGAAGAGAGAGGGAGAGGCAGAGAGAGGGAAGCACACACGACGGCTGGCTACCCTCAGTTTGGAGCATTTTCAAGCCTCTCTGCCCTGCAGTTGCTCACATGCAATGTTTATGTGCCGAAAGGCAGCAGCAGCTGCAAAAAAAAAAAAGAAGAAAACTCAAACTGAACCACAACAAAAGCCTGTCGAGTTAAGCACCGATACAGCAGCAGCAGCAGCAGCGAAAAGAAGAAGCAGCGAATGACACTTTTTATGCAAAATCTGCACAAAGTCAAGGAAATGAACTATAATCGCAGATTTAACGAGCGGCTCGTCTTGATATGAGTGAAAGATAAAGTAGAGAAAGGCCTAATACAAGTGATATATAAACTAAGATATAGCAGAATAATAGCTTCATTAATATATAAAATATAATGTATATTTACTAGTAATTTATTATAGGAGCTTCTTATTCTAGCTGAATTTATGTTACTTCCTTTACCTTCCTTGTAGCAGTATATTATAGCTTTAGTTAAAGAAAGTAGATTTTACATAGAAATTATGAAATAATGTATTTCCTAGAAAACTTTGTTTTTATACACTTTTCCTACTTCTGCATTCAACCTCAACTTTTCCTCTAACATTATCCCTCACCTTTTTAGCTAGATAACTGGAAAGAAAACGCGCATTTCCTTTGAAGTTGGCAAGCCTAAAGAAAGCACAAAGTGTAGCTGCATTTGCGACTAGAAATCATTTTAGCACTTCCTTTCCATTTAGTGCAGCGCCTACTTTACTCTATGTCTCTTCCCCTCCCTCCATCTCTCTCCCTCTCTCTCTCTTTCTATTTTACTCCATCTCAGTCGCTCCCATTTGGTCGCTTAATCAGCGCTTAAGTAGGAACTCGGAAAAGCCGCCAACCGTCAACCTTTCCGCACTTGCGCTCACTTGAGCTTAATTTGGTGAGTGGTTTGAGCGTCGGCATTTCTTCTGCCCCCTGTCAGCGCTGCGAGCGCGGACGTCATAAACGTCTGGTACAACAGTGGAAAATACAAACGTGTGTGCTGCTGCTAGGGGGGGAGAAGTTGAGAGAAAATAATATAAGAACAACAGAGCGAATTCTAGGCTAGGCTGGGCCTGGCAATAAAAACGCACTTGGCTACCCACTCGAGGCACAGCTCGTTGGCTTCAACAGTCTGTCGACTGGTTACCACTTCCGGCGGCAAAAGCGGTTCCTGCCACAGGTAACCAACGGCAACCCCAAAATGTCTGGCCTGAGTGCCAAGTCGACTACAGTCGACTCCAGTCAACTCGCAGCGCTGAGCGTCTGGGAGCAACATATGCAAATTTAATATTTTTATTAAAAAAGTTTTTTGGACCACACAAAGAAGCAGCAACAGCAGACGTGGAGACACAGCAAAGAGAAAGGTAGAGGGAGAGAGAGAGAGAGAGAGAGAGAGGGCGAGAGAGACAGTGGCACTGTCGCTGTTTTAATAGGGAAGCGAATTAAGTGCCGCGGTTCGAGCAAGTTCCTTCTTCATTTTTTTTCTCTTTTGCTGCCAACACTTTCCCCTACTCAAGCTGGTCACCCCCTCCCCTCCCCTCCCCTCTCTTGCTGTCCTTTAACCGTAAAAAAACAAGTTTTTTATCCGCATTCTGAACCCTTTGCCACAGCATTTTGTTTGTTCTGTTGCTCAGTTCGCTTTTGTTATTGTTGGCGCTTCGCTTGTATTGTTAGTCAGTTTTCAGCTCCTTTTCTTGTGGATCAACTAATATTGCCCCTGCTGCTGCTGGGCGAAAAAAATGGCAAAATTTGTTAGCAAAAAGCTTTTTCCTCCCGTTGGCTAAAGTTTATTATGTGCTCGTTGTTTGCTTAATGCGCGAGCGAAACGAAAATGAATACATAATATTGAGAGCCCACAGAGTGAGTGCTTGACTGAGCGAGTTTTCTGCGAGAGTTGCAATTTCAGTTCGATTTTCTATATAGATTAGGGACAGAGATGTGGGCAGGGATGAAATAGCTAGCTGTTAGCATAGGCTAAGGAATATTTAATATAGAACTAGATGAAGCTGGTAGTCTAGAAAGCAGACAGAAGCAGAAAGAGTTATTGAAACACAATAAATAAATAAAGAAACAAATCAAATAAAAAATTAATAATAAAAACTACTAAATAAAAAAATAAAAAAATAATATATATAAATAATGTATATAAATAAATAAAATATTAAAAACATATTTAAAAATCAATAATAATTAAATATAAATTAAATACAACAAATAAAGAGAAACACAGAGCCTATCTTTAAGCTATTGCCAAAGCTGCCCAGCTTCTACTTTGTAGCTCCTGTCAACCCACTCACACTCTCTAAACTGTTTTTAAATATATCTTCAGTCTTTTTCCGTTTTGGGCTTCCAATCCCTGCATGTTTAACTTATCTAATAGCTTCTGCCCACAGAGAAAAATACTTGGCCTGCCCAACCCTAATTTAATATTAATTTCAAATTGAATTTGCATTACATTTTCAATTTGGCAACCGCAAGCCTGATTGAAAATGTTCTCGCAGCCATAGTTGGGGCTGGAACCGAAAGGACCTTCGTCAACGTTTAAGGTAATGACAACAGCAATGGCCCATAACAATAATGAGAATTTCTTGGCCCCGAATGTGTGCTCGTCTATGGGGTCATAAATAAAACAAACGACGCAAGCGATAACCACAAATTCCATTAAAAATCTCACAGCCACATTTGCTACATTGCTTCATTATGATGTGCCAGCTAGCTGGAGTCACTCCCTCATTCTTCGTGTCTCTCTCTCTCTATCTCACTCTCGGTTGTCCTGGCCCTGCGGACTCGAACTAACCAGCTAGCAAATGTGTCCACAGATAACCCAAAAACCCAGAGTAGTTCAAAATTATGTCACAGCTCTTTGGTTCCACCTGTCTGACCTCAGCTAGCTACACTCAACCCACCTCAGCCCACACAACCCACTCAGCGGGTGGTGGGAATTCGTTTGACCTTTGCTTTTGTATAAAGTGCTGTGAAAATAAAACCCAAATAAAACGAAACAAAAATGCGCACAAAAACATTCAACACGAAACGGAGTTGGGTTCGGGTTCGAGTTCCAGTTCGAGTTCTCTCTGTTCTCAGCTCTCTGTTTCCATCCTTGCATAAAAATTTGCTTTTGTTTGTTTGTGTCTCGCCTTGCTTTCGTCGACTGCGAAGGACCTTGTGACTTGTGCATAAATAAATTTTCGCATGTTGCCAGCACATTTGGCTGGCTGACTTCACGTCTCATCGCGCCACACCATTTCCCTTTTGTTTTCTCCTTTTTGTTTTTTTTTTTTTTTGTTTGCTACTATTTAATAATGTTTCTCGGACGCAATTAGAGCTTAGCTGTGAGCATGTTTAGCTTTTAAACTGTGTCAACGTCGCGTCGTTAGCTCGATTTGCCTTTTCCTGTTCTGAGACTATCGTTGCCTAACTCTAGAGTTGTGTTTTATTGTATATATCCAGCTCTAACTCCACAATGTCAAGCGTTGATTGATGGAGGCAGCTCTAAAACAATTTGACTTGGGCCAAAGGCTGGCAAAATTCAATTGTATCTTTTATGTTTATAAAATAAAAAAATACACAAAAAAAAAATTAAAAATTAAAAAAAAAGTATTGATAATAATAAGATAATAAATATATGATATATTTATAAATGTTTAAATGTTTTAAAATATTTTTAACTATTTTAATAATAATATAAATTAAATTTCGGTATTCAGAAATTATTTCATTTAATTTTAAAAATTTATTTAGCAATTCCACTGATTTACATACTTATGGTAAACTAAAATAAATTTTAACTCTTATATATATATATATATATATATATATATATATATATATATATATATATATATATATATATATATATATATATATATTAAAAAACTATTAATTATAATAGAAATTAAATTATTTTTCGCATATTCTAATATATATTTTTTCTCTCTCCTTATCTTTGCAGGTAAGACTTCATAACTTCATATATATCGTGAGTACATGCACCTATAGAAACCGAAATGGAGCTCTTGCTGAAGTTGAGTGTTTGTCAAACTTGCCGGCAAGTATTGTCGCATAGCCCAAACTTTAAGTTATCAAGCATTTTATATTTATTTCTACCTTTATAAATTGTTATATTTAAACTTTCCATTGCCTTGGCAACCACCTCACCTTTGCTTGTTTATTTTTGCAAACATGCGAAAAGTGAAAGAACATTTATCTCTCCGTAGCGGGTCAAGTATGTGGTACAGCAGGAGACACAGTCGTTGCTCAAGCGTAAACAACAGAACAGAAGGCTGCAAATAACAACAATGGCAATGTAGAGAAATGTCTTCTTCGCTTTGCAATTGGCGCGTTACGCTTCGAGTGTTTAGGGCTGACTGACCCACCTAGAGGGAGGGCACATGAACTTGCAACTTTTGGCAAATGAGTTTAGCCCCTTTTGATGCAGTCGGTGGTGGGCGCAGCCAAGCGTCACGGCCAAACGAGTTCACAAATGTAATTATCGAGCGTAGCAGCAACGGCAGCAACTTGCAATGAACTGGTAACAAGTGTTGTGCCACTGCCACTGTCTCTGCCTTGTCTTCTTCATTTTCTTCTTCTACTAGTTTTTGTTGCCATAAAAATAGGCTTTGTGGGGTTAATAAAGGCAGCAGCAGCAGTGAAACAACTGTTGCTGCAGCAAGTCATAAATTTGAACACTTGTGGAGGAGCAGCAAACTAAATAAGTTGTTTGGCAACATATTAATGTGTGTGGAGAGGGGCACAATGAAGGAGACGGAGAGTGAGTGAGAGAGAGGGAGGGAGCGATAGAGGGTGGACTGGCATAAATTCTGGCTGTATTTTAGGCTGCGAACTTGGCCTAATGTAATAATAACGTAGATTTTATAGACACCAAAATAAGCCTCACAGCTGCCGCTCTCTCTCTCTCTCTCACTCTCTCACACTCTCTCTCCTTCTCTCTCTCTATATATATATATATATATATATATATATCTGTATTAATTTCACACATTTACACAGCACTTTTGTGTCTCATTTTTCTTCGTGCTTGCCTACGCAAGCAAAATTGTGCGCGTCCAGAGCTGAGCATAAAGTATACGACGCGTAGGCCAAACGAAAACAACTTTTGCACGTACGCTGACTTGTTGCCCACATGTGCGTGTGTGTGTGCAGGTCGGCACTTCCTCTCTTACCCCCCCACTCTCTCCCTCTCTCTCTCTCTCTCTCTCTCTCTCTCTCTCTCTCTCTCTCTCTCTCTCTCTCTCTCTTTCACTCTCTCTGTGTGTTTGTTTTGATAAGAGTCATTTAGTGTTTGTGCTGGCTGTGTGAGCGTAGCAAATTGAAATAAATCTTGACAAGTGCGCGCTGCGTACATCGCCTGGCAGCTTAGAGCAAAACGAATTTCTCTGGCCAAATAACAAGAGGAGGCGAGCAAATTAATAACTAGGCTGTGAGACGTCATGGCCATATACAACGCCCCACTTAGATTAATTATGCCGGCAAGGGTGACCCACGTACACACACACACACACTCACTCCCACCCTCTCCCTCTCCCACTCCCTCTCTGATATATTTGAGCACGTAAATTGCCTGCTCTATGCCAAGTGAGTTAATAATTTAAAAACAAATGAAACGAAAGCAGAAAAAAAGAAACAATTGTCTACTTATTTGCCTAAGGCGACCTCAAGAGTCTCCCATTTCGCTGCGCTGTTCGCTCAAGATAAGCCAGAAAAAAAAGTAAAGAGAAAAGTTTATTTATTGCATTGCGAATTCCAGTGTGTGTGGGCAGCCCAACTGAGCTTTATATATATATATATATATATATATATACTTTGATATTTATTTAAGTTACTTTTGAGTGGGTGTCAGCATTGAGCAAAGGTTTCCCTTTCTGGGGCCCACTCGGTTCGCACTAAAACAACATTTTTCGCTCCTTTCCTGAGTTTCCGTATAAATTTCTTTTTAAATAATCAAATATTTAGCTTTACCTGCCTAACGAATATTTATTTTTAGCTATGCAAAGGAAATATGCAAAAATATAAAACTCAAGTTAGCAAGTTGCAGACAGAGCGAGGCAAAATGAAGCAAATAAATGCCAGATCGAAGCAGGGCAAGCATAGGCAGATTATTGTTGGGAAAAGGCATATCAGTGCCAGAGTGAACTTAGTTCAAAAATTCTACAGCAATGCAGCTGGAATTCACGAAAATTTCCTTTGAACTCCTCTCCGAAACTCTAGTCGGTTCAAGCGCCACAGGCTTCTGCTCTTTCTTGATTTTCTTTGATATCATTAAGTTTTCCCTATATATCTTACCTCCATTCGCTTTTCACTTCTAAGCAACACTTCACTACATTTTTTTTACGCAAATCAAAATCAAATCTTTAAATTTTCACGCAATTGCCACGCCCCCATTTAAATGAGCATACACACAATTAAAATTCAAAGTGGACGCCAGAGCCGGGCACAAAACACAAGCAGATAAAGAACTCATATAATCATTTTGAGGATTTGTATTTGCTGCAGGACGTGAGGTCATGTTCGCAATAAATCTAAGCAGACAAAACAGAGCAGCGCTTGATGATTGCCCGCTGGCAGTCGCAAATCAACGCAGCAGCTGTCTGCCCCCTGCCCCAGACTCATCCCTGCCCCTGCCCCTGCTCCACTCCCAGGTGGGTGGCTAATTAAATGACAGCAACGAATGCGGGATACGAAATTAACCTTTAATTTTTGATAAACAAGCTCGAGCAACACACTCTAAAAATATGCAAACCGAATGAATGAATGCAAATGAAGTGGACTCCAGCTGCGAGAGAGAGAGAGAAAGGGAGAGAGAGTGAGACACAGACTCAGCTCAGCAGGTGGCGGCGACTGGGAATAACAAAAAAAAAAAAACATTATAAATAACGTTGCTTGTGGGCGGAGCGGGACTGAGCTGGGCGGGGCTGGTCTGGGTGGTTGGGCGGTTGGGTGGCGCCACGCAGCTTCCGGTGCTCTCGACAGCCGTTTACATAATTTCAATATGGCGGCTTTTGTAGGCGCGCGCGTGGCCAGCAGCCGAAACGGCCACTTAAAGGACATGCCAGCACCAGCCAGCACCAGCACCAGCACCAGCACCAGCAGTCAGGACTCACAGCAATAGCAACAGAAGGTTGTTGTTATGCTAGGTGGTGGTCGGGCACTTTTTCATTGTGCCAGAGATGAAAATGTAACAAAATAAAAATTTGTGTTTATGTTTTACTTGATTTTTGGCTGGCATTGGGAGAGCCACAACGAATTGTGCTGGAGCATGTGACATGGAGTAGATAATAGAGAAATTATATATATATATATATACAGAAATTATATTTATATATACAGAAATGAGCTTTGCCTTGTGTGTCCCATGTGGCCTGGCTGGCATGGCTTGCAGCTAAGCAAATCACATTCATTCATTACGAATGAGTGGGCAGCACTGACTAATGTTAGTTGTCTAGCTTAACTGCTTTATTGAACTGGTCTGAAGCTATCTGTTTGCTGTCTTTCTTTTTTATCTATTCTAAATACTTTCATACCCTCTTCAATCTCTCTCCCAGCTAATTGAAACTCCCTCACAGAGACAGCCAAAATTTACAGAGCATTGCAGCTTCGCCGTTTTGAGGACTTCTTCAATTTGCTTTTGTTATTTGACGTTTTTTCTTTGTTGCTGTTGGTTTTTTTTTTTATTATTTCATTTTTATTATTTCGTTGTTATTTGTTCTCATCCTTCAGGGCAGCTGCCCACTTTTGACACTTATTTTTGACAGCTTAAGGACATTTGAGGGTCATGCACTTAACATGAGTGCGGGCTGTGAGCCTGCTCAGCTCGTTGAATTTCAAAATTGTTTGCATGTCTGAGATTTGTGGCAGTTTATTATGAATATATATATACCTAAATATATATATTTATGTGTGTAAGTCAGCTGGAGAGGCGTGGCTGCTTGGAGCTAAGCAAACCACATTCATTATGAATGAATGGGCGCCCACATTTTTTGGCTCTCTCTCGCTCTCCCTCTGTGTGTAGAGGACAACTATTTACTAATGGTAGTCGGGTTGGCTGACGACTTTATTGAACCTATGCAAAGGCAACGGCTGCTGCTGTAATTAAATTAAATTATGCTCTGTGCTCTATGCTCCATGCTCTTGGCAAGGCTGGCGAGGCCTTGGCTCTGGCTCCGGCTCTAGCCCTGGCTCTGGCTCTGGCTACCCCGTCTGGCCGTTTTCAATGCTTTGTCACATTAAAATTTAGTGTTGCTTTTAAGTGCCGGTAATAAGATATTTTGTATGCTTCTGGGCATTGGACAACACATCAGAGCCATGTGCTATATGCCTCTCTCGCTCTCCTTCTCTCTTCCTCTCCCTCTCTCTCTCTCTCTCTCTCTGTGTCACAAAAGCAGTTTGCATAATTTAAAAGGCCTAAAAAGCAACTATAAGTTTCGCCTGGCATTAGATATTTTTGGCAAAGATGTTGCACACACACTGAGTCGGCTTTGGGTTGCCAGAGCTCGCTTTAAGTCTTTGGCCCATTCGTGTTCACAGTTTGGTTTACAAGACCACAGAAAAGGGTTGCGACAATTTAAGCATTATATGACAACAGCTGCCTAATGCCAAGCCCAAAACACAGATGCCCATCATAAGCATGAAATAAATTCCTAAACTGTTCTAATTAAGTGGACAAAAAGGCAACCGTCAAGGGTCCGCACTCAGCTGTACTCGAACTAAGTAGAGCTGTGCTCCATTAATAGGGAAATGCGGAAAGATTTTGTCGCTCAGATAAGGAGACGATCCATTAGAGGAACTCAAGAAGAAGTTGACTTAATGACAGATTATATAAATAATTGAAAAGCTCTCGGAAAAGACACTTGAGATATTTTCAATGGAGGAAAAGAATTTTAATAATTTTTACCACATATATTCCGTTTCATTATATATTTTATAATTTATCTAAGCTCTCATTGAAGCTCATATAAATAAGCTTTGCAGAAGCTTCCCAATTAATTATTTAGTTGCTTCGTCAACTACAACTTTCATGTGCTTTAAAGCTACTTCACACTATCCCTCACATTTTGTGTTCCCACTCGAAATTGTTAGCCTCTTAGAAGCTGTCATATTAGAAGTTTGTAAAATCTTTTCCTTTCTCCCTCAAAAGCTGCTAGAAATATCAAAGTTCTGCTGGCATCGATGCTTCGATGCCACTCACTGTCCAAGTTCAGCTAAATCACAACAGTTTCGAGAGTTTTCGTTAGAAAAACAAACTTTAAATAGATCGATTTTCCAAGCGCCCTCTCTCTCCCTCCCTCTGCCGGTTATTTGTTTTGTAATCAGCGCTATCAAGAGCAAAGCACGTTTAAGCTTACAGACGACAACGACGACGGTGGCAACAAAAAAAAAAAACTAAAATGGGGGACGGCATTGGGGCAACAGTTACAAAGAAATGTTGGCAGACGTGTTAAGGCGCTTAAAGTATGCAACGGCGACATTGCAGACGCACAGCACAGGTCCGAGACACGTGTGTCATTAGCACCGAAGCAGGAGCTGGCAAAGAAACACGCACACACACAGAGAGTTCGAGAGCTCTGATGGACAATTGTAGTGGGCGTGGCACACACTCATACACTCATACACTGCCTCTAGCTGCCAACTGTCCGGCATGACAGTCATAATCATAGCGCTTATCGTTAGTTCTGCTCTGTGCTATTTGCACCGAACTTCATAAAGGTGTCTCCCCAGAGAAGTGTGCTTCAGGTTGAGTTGTGAGTGCTATACACACTCTCTCTTAGTGTGAGACTATCTGTGAGACTATCTCTCTGTGTCTTTCTCTCTCTCTCTTTCTCTCTCCCTCTCTTTATCTATATCTGGTCTCTGCCTCTGCCCCAGCTTAATTGTGCTTTGGGGAACGCTTAGCAGCAGCCACATTGACATTGTTTTTGTCCAGCAGCAGCAGCAGCAGCACCATCTGCCACGCCCCCGCCCACTTAATTTGCATTGCTTGACTTTTGAGCCAAGAAATTTGCTTATATAAAATCTATTTTTTATGCTGGTCACTGCAGTCAGTGAAAAGTTTTGCTCGAAACCTAATTGCTTGTAGAACAGAACTTTCAAAAGAAAATCACAAAAAAAAGTTTTATTTTTGGTAAAACAGAAAATTGAAATTGTAAAACACTTGGGCAGCAAGAGAATTATTTTTCCTAATATAGGTATGAATTTGCAGTTGTTTTTTTTTTTTTCTTATTAAAATATATATAACTTAATAAATTTATTGATATATTTTAACGAAATATTTAATTTAATTAATTCATTTATTTATTTATTTTTCATTTTCTTTTATTTCGTTTATCTTTTTAAATATTTCACTTGAATAGAAGAAAAATTTTTGGGTATTTAAAAAAATGTGTTTCCCTTGAAGATATTTTTGTATATAAAATTGAATGACTTTTGCTTTTGCTCCACACATCATTTGTCATATTTATATACCCTGTAAATGTTTATTTATTTTTTTTTTTATAAATATTACAACGCCTTGCACTCTCAACTGCCTTTTGCCCATCTCCATTTCCGCTTCGGCATTGCCAGTTGGCGCTCTCGCGTATCGATTAATTGATTGATGAACATGCTATGAATAGCAGATGAAGGTGATGTTATTACACATAACATATGAAGCGATAAGCAATACACACACACCCCAACACACACTCACACATGTGTGCAGCCTCAGCATTGCATACTTTTTCGCTCTATAAAAATTTGAAGCGAGCTATGGAAATGGCACGAAGGCATATATGTATATATAAACGTGCTAGGTGCCTGCCACGTGAGTGCTGAGAAGCAAAGCAAAGCGGGGAAAAAACACAGCAGAGAAATGTATAAAAAAAATGCTGCTCTTGGGGTAGCGGCATGAAAAATTGTTTGTATTGCATATTTTTAGGGGCTGACGCCAGGGAAGCGGCCAAGCGTGAAACATGTTATCGAAGCGCTTTTAATGGAATTAATGCAGGAAAAAAGAGACCAAGCAGACGCCCACACACACACACACACACAGTCGCATACACTAAAGGCAGCCTAAGGAATGCAAAATGAATTAAATTTAAAGCTCCAGCCGAAAATCCTTTGATTTGCTTCAAGACTGTTGGAGCCTTGTTAGAGCTTACTAGAGCTTCTCTGTGTTCATTAAACTGCTTTCAGCAGGTGCTGAACCCGCTACGGCGCCCAGGCTTAAATTTCATTAATTTCTTGTAATTTTCCTATTAATTAAAAATCAACAGTTGCTTTGTGTTTGAGCAGCTGCTGCTGAAATACTCTACGAGCCGAGCAGGAGTTGGAGCGATATGACTACAGATTGTGTTGGCAGAGAAAGAGTAGCAAAGGCGACAAGTTTACTAACTGAACTTCTGAGGGTTGGCAACTATGAGAGAATGGACTTGATGCTGTGGATATCAAGTTAATAGAAGGAAGTTAAAATTAAAATTAAAAATTCTAACATTTAAAAATTATTATATGAAAAATATAATAATAAAAAAAAATACAAATTTTGATATTTAAAATTTTAAAATACAATATTTAATATAGAAATTTTAAAACATATATATAATTTATATTTTTAATTTAAAAAAATATAAAAATAAATTTTTTTACATATAGAAATTTCTTTTACAAATATGTAAAATAATATGAATAAATAAAAAAATAAATTAAGTATATTAAATTATTAAATTAAAACTAAACTAACAAGCAATAGAAATACATTTTAATTAACTTTAAAAATTAATAAAATGTCTTAAAATTGATCATACTTTACAAATATTTTATTTTGCAAATAATTTTAAAAAAATTATAAATTAACTTATTAATAATATATGAAAATTTTAAAAGGCGCCAACTTTAGCTTCAATACTAAATGCTCTTTAATCATAGGCCATTTCATCTTTATCTAATTCATAGAGTATCTATATTTCACCTCAATGCTCAAAACGTTCTCATTTTTTCAACACTTCATGTCACAAAGGACAGCCAAAGCCAGCGGCGTTGGTTAGATATGCAAAAAAGTCGAAAAAAGCACAGACTACACTACACTACATGGAGCTCGGGCAATTGAGTTATGAGCGCGTGTGTGTGTGATGCGTAATTAGGCAAAAACATATTACTTTAATGACTGGGACATGCAGCTAGCCAAGATTTAATTATGAGGCAACAGCAAGCGGCCAAGCGGCCAAATTGAATTCAGGCTGCCAAGCGCAAAAGGACAGAGGACGCAGGACGCAGGACACAGTACCAGCTACAGCAGCAACAGCAGTAGCAGAAGCAGCAGCAGCAGCTGCCCTCACTGCCACGCCCACTCTATAGTAAACTCTACCCCAAAATTGACCATTAAAATCGTTTATGCATTTTGTGTGCTGCTTGCTACTCTAATTGGGTTTTCTGCTGTTGTTGCTGGTGCAGCATGAGAGGCCATAATAAAATATTATTATTAGAAATTAAATTTTTATGCGCGTTGCTAGCGCGCTTTTATTGCACACTTTTAGGTGATTGGCTGCAGTCGAGGAAGTCGTCAATTTTAATGCCCGAACTTTGAATGGCAAATGAAGTCGCGTCGTCGACTACTTACACTGGCCAGGCCAGTGCCAACAGGAGTGAGCTCCAGTTGAAATCTATTTAAATCCAAGTTAATTTTATGCACTGTCTTTAGTTTAATGTGAGATGAGTTACCGAGCCGTAGATAAACACCGAGCTCAAGACCACAAAATGCAAGCCACACACGCTGAGAATGTGTCTCTGTCAGGCAGTTATCGCTGAATTATGCGGGCTGTTGACAGAGCAGCTCGTCTATGAGCTGAGTGTGTATGTGTGTGTGTGTGTGTGGGTTAACCCAAGTGCTGAGTACGTTTAGCCTAAGCCACAAGTACACACACACACACACACGCACAAGTGAATGCTAAATGACACAGAGAAATTCAATGTCAAAGCGTTAGGGCACAAAAGAATGCGACGATATGTAGAAGACGAAGAAGAAGAAGAAGAAGAAGAAGCAAGACAGGGCAAAGCATGAGCACAAACGGACATGGACATGGACACGGACAGTAGCTAGTTGCGTCAATGGTGATGATGACAATGATGATGGCAGCCAGACACACACAGAGAAAGAGAGAGAGAAAGGGAGAGCAAGACTCCTTCACACAACTAAATGTGAAAAAGTTTGATTTGCAGCCAGAGAAAGGACGCAGGAAATGGTCTACATGGAAAAAAGATGTTGAAATATATGAGCAAAGCAAGCAGAAAGTTTTTTTTCCTTGCTTTGCTGCGGAAACGGAAATAGAATTATAAAAGCCAAGCTAAAGACGTTTACACACCATACAAAAAGCAAATGCCAACTTAAGGGGTGAGCCAGACAGAGAGAGAGAGAGAGAGAGAGAGAGAGAGACGGAGACACACACATGCCGAGCAGATAAGAAAACTGTTTGCCAAAGGCTTAATGCTCTATGTCTGTGTGCGTCTGTGTGACGCGGAGGGGGGGAACTTTTTGCCAAGTTCGTTGGGGCACAAAATTTATGAACAGACAACCACAAAACTGTGTGCGCCAGCAGAGGGGGCAGCTCGGGTGGGGCTTGAATCAAAAATGAAGTGCGATTTATGGTCATACAAATCAAAGTTTGGTGCTTGAGTTGATTGCTAACAATCTTTTGTATGCCAATGCCAGTGTGGCCCGAAATGCGACAAGAATGAGGGGCAGATAAAGAGAGCGAGAGAGAGGGAGAGGGAGAGGGAGTGTGCCCACTTTAGGCCTGACTATGAATGGGAATTCTGTAATATTTGACACTCGCTTGGCTGACTGCAGGTGTAGCCAAAGAGATTTGTGGTACAAATTAGTTGGAAAACGCTCTGAAAAATGAGGTGATAAATTTTCGCAAAAACTTTTCAATTGAATGGGCTTGCCGGAGCTGGCTTTATGAACAATTATCAAAGCTGTGGTGAAATTTTCCTAACATTTTGCCACAGCTCAGCTGATTTGTGTCTCTGTCTGTGTGTGTGTGTGTGTGTGTGTGTGTGTGTGTGTGCGTGTGGCATGGAAACTTTTGCAAAGCAGCTGCCGAAGGGTCTGAGGGCGTTAATGTGAATGGCCAACGCTCAAGTTTCCAGCGGTTTAGTTTATGAGTTTCAATTTGGGCAAACGAACGAAGAGCATTTGGCTACGTTTTGGGTTTCTGCTCGGAGTTTTTGGGCTTGTGCTGTCATGCATTTATTGAGTCACTAATTTGACTATTGTTTGCCCCCAGGCCCCAGGCTCCAAGGGAGAATGCGATTGATTTGAAGTGTTTGCAGAGCTAGGCAGGTGAAATGCTTTCCGGCCAGGCGAAAGGATTGATGTGATTTAAATGATTACGAACTTTAAATGAGAAAATTTAGGGAAATCAAAGCAAATTCAATTTAGAAATGTGAACTGAATGAGTGCCTAAAATAGAAACGGTCTACCTTGTAGAGGCACAGACATATTTATAGCTTGTAAATATATATATATAAATCCTAATTAAAACTGTGGCAAATATACCCCTTTTTAATTATGATCAAATAAGTTATTAAGGCAATTGTATTTATTTTATAAATTATATTGTTTTGATATATTAATTTATATTTATTTATTGTAATTTATTTTTAGTCTATTTATTTAATTACTTTATGCATTTTCTTTTTATATATTTATATATTATATTATATACTTATATATTTATTCAATTTGTTTTATTTAGTTTTTATTAAATTTATTTAAATTGTTTATATATTTTTATTTATTTAATTTATTTGATTAAACTTATGTATATAATTTGTTTAATTTATTTTACTTATTTAATAAGTTTTTTATTCTATTTATTTTTTTTTTAATTTATATTTTTCACCTTTTTTCTGTATTTACTTTAATTTTTTTCTGTGTATTATATATTTTATTAATATCGTTTATTTTATTTATTTTACCTGCGATATTTATAGCTCGTATATATTTCAATAAATCCTAATTAAATCTAGCCTCTTTTTTAAATTATAATCAAGCAAGTGCTATAAGCACTTGTCAGCTTGCCATATGGTTGCTGCTCCGACTCGAAAAGAGTTCAGCTTCTTTAGCCCTTGGCAGCCATTTAAGTTCAGTCTTTGGCTAACCCTAGCAACCGGCAGCAGGCACCAGCAGCCAAACAAAGGTTACGTGTAGTCCTAACGATAGCCCGCATCACCTTAGGCCAGTGGCCCGACCCAAGCCCAAGCCCAAGCCCAAACCCAAACCCCAAGCCAAAGCCAAGCAAGTCGGAGACGCATTTGGCACGGCTAATTCAGCACAACATACGACGCATTACAGTTATAGTGGCAGGACAATCAGGACGAGCAGTTCTCGGTCTCGGGCGCTGCAGAGGATTTGCTACTTGAGAAATTGAATATTTCACATGTCTGTTTGAATTTTATACAGCGCAGAGGAAGGCAACAGCAGCACAGAGCGGAAAAAGGAAGTCTACCAGAGAAATAGAAGATAAAAAAATAAAAGAAACGAAAAAAATGTGTGCGAAAACCTAACCAGCAAACCAAATAGGAAAATTGAAAAATACAAAAAAGAAAATAAAATTGAGAAAGGAAAAAATAAATCGAGAGAAGCTGCTCCAGCAGCAGCAGGAGCAAGAGAAACGTGAAACGGCTGGGCGCCTAATTTAATATTCCACAGAGCAGGAAATTTGTGGACACAGGCAGAAAGAGCGAGAGAGAGAGACAGTGGAAATAGAGGCAGACAGAAATAGAGGAAGGACAGACAGGCAGTCAGTTCAGACACAACTGATTGTCGTCTATGAGAGGGAGAGAGAATAGAGAGAGAGCTGGTGATCCATGCTTACCCTTTTCGCTCTGCAGTTGGAGCTGTTAAATAGTTTTCATACTCAAATTATATTTTTTATCATATGCCAACAGCCTCAAATGAAGCGTAAATTTCAAATTATCTTTAAGGCCTTTAAGCTGATAAGAAAATTGTTTTTTTTGTGTCTGGCAACCCTTGAGGGAAAGCCGAAAGGAAGGGGCCAAACAAATTCTTAGAAACAAATTTGGAATAAATTTTAATGTTGTATCAATCAGGAAGCTAAATTATTAGAAAAATTTCATTTATGCATAGAAAAAGTGAGAGAGAGAGATAGAGCGAGTTTCAATATGTAAATTAAATATTATTTTTATGTAAATCTGTTTAACTGGCAGAAGGAGAGCTGAAGAGATGCTTTAAACTATAATATATAGTATAAATATATATTATTTATACATATATTTTATTATTTGTGTAAATGTATGTATAAATGCTTGAGCCAATCAAACCAATATATTTGCGATCGACTATCAAGCCGCCATCGGCCAGCAAACATTTAACTCAATCAATTATTCATCTCTAAAGAAGAGAAACTAAAGAAACCCATAAGCAGAGCACTTTGAGCAGCGCCTGCGAGTCTTGCAGACTTTTACTAATATTTTAGCACTCTTGAGCTAGCAGCGCGCATTTCTATTGCTCGCTGCATCGCTGATCGAGCGCCCAAGCTAGCTCACAGAGAAACGACTCGAGAGTGGCGCTGCTGTCTTGAGTGAAAAGGGGTCGGCCCTATAAAAAGGGGAGTCTGCAGCCGCGCCAGCTCAGTCGAAAGTCTGACCCCATGGTGGGCAGTAGTGCAGTGCAGTGAAAACCCTCCTCTTCTGTCTGGTAAATATTTAAGTGTTTAAATATTTATTAATAATATTAAGTGAAGGCTAAGCGAAATTGTAATAGTTATATTCATAATTTTAAGCAATTGTTTAAGTACTATTGTTTCGCGATGTTTAGAGTATGCCATTACGTACTTTAAAATTCAATGTTACGTTATTTAGCAAATGACGTTACGTTAACTAGCAAACGACTGTTTCTACTAATTTGAAGCAATTGTTTAAATAATATTATATTTTTATATATGTTTATGGATATATTCATGGACATATTTATGCAACGGTGCGTTGATTAGATCTTACCTATTTTCAAATGTTATGTTATGACTATGTTATTTAGAAAATTATGCTACGTTGTTTAACATATGCAATTACGTTATTTAACAAAGAGCTTTACGCTGTTAAACGTATAAACGCATTGTTTAACATATAACTTTATGCTCTTTAGCATATGGCGCTATGCCATTTGGAACATAACGTGGTGTCATTTAGAATAATGTTAAGTTCGACTATACTTCTAGGCATAGCTATGGCAAAGTTTTTCCATACGATTTTCATATAAAACTAACAACAAATAATAGATTTCTATAATTGATTCGCTTATGTTTACCATAAGCTAACCCCTCTGAGCTAAGCCTACAATCAAGCCGAGAACTCAACTTGCACTACCACATGCGAGACCCTCGGACTAAGGACAACAAATCAAAAGCCCATATTTGCTTTGCATAATTTGTGGGCACGAGCCAAACAAGAAATGGCCAAATCGAAACAGAGAAAACCCATAAATAAATCAATGCAGCAGGCAGAAGAAAAAAGTCAGAGGAAGAGGATGAGGACGAGAATATGTTTGGCCATAATGTAAACATTTAAATTTACATGGGAGTCGACTTTGAGCGAAAAGAAGAACCAGAAAGAGAAAGAAATAATATTTATGGCCTACTTAAAGGCTTACTTAGGCGCGTCAGCCGCTCTTAGGGCCACTTTAATTTCAATTTTCGAAAATTTGCATTGCTCTTTGGCTGTTTGGCTGTTGTGAGCCGCTGTCTAACAAACTGGTTGCCATGCAAATTGAATCATTTTTGTTCATTTCAACAGCAACTCAATTTCGCCATGGAGACTCATACAGAAAAAAGCGCTCTCTGCCTCTGTGTGTGTGGGTGTGTGTGGGGGAGTCTTGAAGGTGTTTCGAGCTTGAAAGCAGAGCGGAGAATAAAAAAAAAAAGTGTCGTTCTTTTGAATTTATGATACTAAACACACAACACGCGCTGTGCCAAAGGTTGAATAGGGACTTTATTCATATGGCTGCGCTCCTCCATTTGAATGGCCGAGCTGTGCACTGCACTTTTGCAGCCTCGCTTTGTGTAGAATAATAATAGTAATCATAATAATAATGTTTGACTTTCTTTCTTGCAGATCGCACCATCAGCGAGCATGAGAACAAGAATGTGGTGCTGCCCTGTCCGGTGAATGAACAGAAATGCGGGAAGCTTCACTCGCTCAACTGGTTCAAAGGCGACGATCGCATTGCGGCCATGCTGCTGGGCGACAGCAATGTGACAAGTGTGAATGATGAATTTAAAAATAGGTAAGCTTAACCTATATATACCAATTATATCTATAGCTGAATATACATTTATCGATTCTTTCAGAGTAACTGTTGAGCAAAATCCATACAGATTAGTTATTAAGGACTTGAGAATATCTGACGAGGATATATATCTATGTGATACAACCTTTTTTATACCAGAAGAAACGTGTGATAACTTCAATGGCTATCGTGTCGAATTGAGAGTCTTAGGTAAGTTACAAACCGAGCCAAGGCTCTTCCTTTTGCATGTTTCCATAACTGATAAAACTCATCTCGCTTTATAACCCATTTTGATTTGCGCTTTTGTTTCGAGTATAACTTGTACAATGCTTTCGTATTCTGTTCGCTTATTATATCAACTTAAACTAACTGCTAAACTAACCTATAAAAAACTGAGCTCATATCATAAATAAAATATATATATGTGTTTGTGCATGGAATTTGTACGGAGCAGCAGAAATATCTGCCAGGATCTTGCATGTGCAGCGAGCGTCTGATCTGAACGCGTTTTATGCTTACTGTGTTTGTCCCCCGCCCTGAATATAAATATAAAATCAAAGATTTTGCTTACTTATGTGCAATCAAAGTGAAAATGCAATCAGTCGAAAGTTTTTCTGTAATCTGAAATGAAAATAATTAAATAAGAATTTTGAAATACAGTTTTTAAATTTATAAGGTTTTTGTTCATATAAAAATAAAATAAACATTTTTAATAAATATTATGTATTAAAAACTTTAGTTTAAATACTAAAAGGTGTTTTATCAGTTAAAAATTAAATAAGTATTTTAAATATATTTATATGTTATATATTTATTTAAAATATTTATATAATTTTTTAATGAAGAAACACCTTTCGGTATTTAAATTAATATTCTTAATTTACTTCATTTATTTTAAAAAAATTGTTAGTTTTAAAATGAATTAAAATTTAAAATAAAGTAATTATACATACTACAATAAACAATTGTAAATATATAATTTTTTTAAGATTTTTGTTTTCTCAAAAATTATATAAATATTATATATATATTTTTTAATTTCCAACTTCTCGTAAACACAGCTGCAACTAAATCTTAAAATCCAATATTTATGACCAAATGTCAACTAGCATTTAGCTGTCAATTTTCTAAATGTTTTCTATATTTTTATTGCGCTGTCATAAAACAGAATTTGAATATAGAAATGAATAAAAAAAACTCAATTATTCATTCAATTTGTATAAGAACTTTGAGCAGTTCCACAACAATTTACAATTCAAAATAACTTCAAATTGCCAAATCGATTGCATTTTCACTCTGACTTTATTTCAATGCAAGTGAATATACAAATAAATATACATAAAACCTAATTTTTTCTATACCTTTTGCTGCCTGCCTTTGCACGCCTAAAACATTCTATTTTGTGTACATATATATACATATATCTACATATATATCTACATATATATATGAAAACTAAACTAAAAATAACTTTTATGCATTAGTCTATATATGTATATATATGTTTGCGAAAATGTTGAAAATCCCTTGCAGAGTGCAAATCGAAAACTTTACTTTTAACCGCTCTACTCTTTTACCATAACATTTGAACGTGTCAAAACTCATGCAAATATTTTCTCTTAACTGATTGTCCCACAAAAACATAAAAAAAAATCGAAAAAAAAAATCTGAAAAATCGCATACAAACGCTCGTCCACATCGACATGGAATTTCAATATATATACATTACACTACTTTCTATATATCTATATATATATATTTCAATATATATATATGCATTGCTATCAAAAACTCAAACAAATTCGCTCCACCAAAAACTAAAAACTAACAACAAATATACCAAAAAAAAAAAAATGAAAAAAAATCAATACATGACAAATACCGAAAAAAATAACATAAAATAAAACCTACAAAAAAAACTAAATCGAATTCCACGCCACGCCCCACTTCTGTTCATCAACACCGCCTCCTCTCGTTTCATACGTGTGCACCCACCAAAAAAATTGATTTCCTGTTCCCAAAAAACTGTATTGAACTGTGTGCTCCCCCACTTACACCCTTTCCCCGTAAAAAACTTTAAACTGATGTGAAACTCAACCTAAAAAAAAAAAACAATTTAAACTCCCGAAAAAAACCAAACGCTTTAAATTAAATTTGATTTCTTAAAATTTAAAAAAATTCAAAAACAATATAAAAATCAAAAATCCAAAACCAAACAACCAAACGTTTTTGGCTATGCATTTACAAAAATAAAAACTAAAAAAAATACAACTACGCAAAACTAAACGTAGAAAACCTTGGTAAATTTAACTTATAATAAACATCATATTTAATTCAATTCTCTTATCATTTGATCAATTTAGTTGACTGCCAATTAAAGCAAAAGAGATATCATTTTCTTAAGTTTCTTAACTGAATGAGAATGTTTTCATTAAATAGTTTATTTCTTTTAGAATTTAGTTTTATATAAATTTATAATTTTTAATTTTTAATTTAATTACATTTCGCTCATTCAAAGCTTTTCATTTCTGAAAATTAATTTTCTTCAATTAATTTTTCTTCATTTTCATTTGATTTCGACTCCTTATTTCTTATAATTTTTGCTAATAATATTATTTATATACAATGCAAATCAAATATGATTTATTAAAAACACAAATTCAACATTTTTACCTCCCAACAAAAAAATGAAAAAAATATGTAAAAATTGCAAAAATGCAAAAAAAAATTGATTTGAACTACGCACGAACAAACACATACACACATACAAATACCCACACTCACACACACACGTACTCACACTCACACGAATGTGGTTGGATGTTGGACGTGCAGTGCCACCCACTGAGGTCGTGATTTTGGACGCAAAGGGCGACCGCATCGAGAACGGCAGCATCGTGGGACCCATGCAGGAGCGGCAGAGCTTGAAGGCAACCTGCACGGTGAAGAACACACGACCCCAGCCAGATGTGGGCTGGTGGCGTGGCAGCAAGCGGCTGGCCACATGTGAGTATTGCCCTTAACCAACTAGTATGTGGCAAGAAGGTAGCAAATCGCATAAAGGTTTTGCTCACTCTCGTACTGCGTCATAAAAACTGCTGAAGCGCGTTTATTGATTCCCCAAATGCTTGAGCAGCGCCAACTGGCTGTGGGCTTCGGCGTTGGGTACGGCAGGGGGTCGAAACTAAGCAGCCAATTTGATGCATAAGCTGGGGCTGGGAACTGTAGCTGGAGACGTGGTTTACGATGCGCCACAAAGTTTATGCAGTGAGTGACGAGCGAGGTCATAAAGCCAGGTCCAGGCCACGGAAGGATTTGGCTGCTTATCAATGTCAGTTTTCTTCTATTTTTTGTTCTTCGCCCTCCTTGGGCATAGGCAAATGTGCTCGGCCGCGCCCATAAAACGCCAAGCCAAGCCCTTTTATTGTGAAACATAAAAATAAACTTTGAGGCGATTTTCATTAAATTTTTAAGAGCCTGCGCTGCAGCTCCAGCTCCAGTGAAATTAATTGATTTCTATTTTAAAAGCCAAACGAGCGAGCGAGCGAACGGGCATCCATTACATTAGCTAAAGCAGAATTTAAAGCCACTCGCTCGCCACTCGAAATGTTTGCGGAGTTTTTGGTTTACCGTGTGCCGGCCTTGAAAGGCACTTAAAGTAATTTTTATGCTCCGAAAATCCCGGGCAGCAATTTACAAAGGCGGCAACAACATTTACGTTTTTTCTTTTTAATTTTCCTGTATTTAATTTTTTTTTTTTTCACTTTGTGCTTTGGGCCCTCTAATTGGCCTTCGGTCTGTGGTTTGCAACCCTTTTTGGGGCTGACGTGCCACGATTCTAGACCCAATCTTTGATTCCAAGCGAAATTTTATTTATTTTTGGTTTTAAAAGCCTTTGCTTATCATAATTGCTTGTAATTAGGAAAATAACGCACCTGGAAAAACAGGAAATGTAAAAGTTAGCAGTTACTTTAGGAGTCAGCCGACAGCAGTCAGCAGTCAGCAGTGGGTTCAGCTAAATCAGATTCCTTCTCAAATACTTTATTTTTTCTTTGCTCTCTTAGATTCTCCCACCCATGACCTGCACGATGGCCTCTACACCTCCACGCTCGAACTGGAATGGGCTTTGTCTCGCGAGGATCTGGCACAGGATATCGAATGTCGCGTCGAATCGGCGGCTATTAAGAATGCAATTGTTACCAAATTCGGCGTCGATTTGCAAGGTGAGTCAGCATTGCGATAACGATAAACAATAAGCAATAAACGATAAACATAAGCCGCAACGACTCCGTCTACCCTAAAAGCCAGCTATGAGTCAGCAGCTGCAGAAATTGGCAATATATTTATGTAGGTGTGGTTAGAGCGCTTAGTTATATGAGTTGCTCAGCGAAAAGGGTTCGTTTTACGACTTTGTTTTCCAGTTTACAGTGCATAAAATACAATGTTCCGCACGGAAAGGTTGCTCATAAAATTTTCCTACTAGGAGGTCTTAAAACTCACTAATGAAAGCTGGGATATATTAAATGAGAATTGCCTAAATTACATTTAATGCAAATTTATTTCATTTTTATTGGAATTTTGCATTTTTCAAGATTAATCAAAATATTTCTACATTAATATTATTATTTTATAAAGTAAAACAAACAATTTTATATTCAATTTTAATATGTATTAAATATTTAAAATACTTGTATGAATATTTTAAATTTAAATAAAATAAAATTAATATTTGTTAAATTAATAAATTTTAATTTTCTCAAATTTTAATTTTGCATTATAAATATATTTGTTATAAATATATATAGTATAATATATCTTAAATATACATAAATTCCAATAGATATTTGTTTAAATTAACCCCATTCATTTTGTTTAATGTCAACAATATTTTATATCGATTCAACTTCAATTGACAAATTACAGCTTAAAGCTGTTGACTCTTTGTTTTACTTTTATTTTTTATATATAAAAAAGTCATTCGATTGTGCTGCTTTAATTAGCATTAATTAAAAAGCGTAATAAATTTTCAGAGGCTAAAACAACAGCGACAACATTCACGCGACACTTTGACATGTTTGGGGTTCATTAACCCAACAAGAACCCAAGCTGAATTTTCGGCGAAAACCCTTTTAATTGCAACAACAGCAAGAGCAACAACAGCCAAAACACGAACAGAATCCCTTAGGGGCCTGAGAGCGTTTTGAAAGTCATGCAAATAAATTTTTTCTAATTAAATGCTGACAATATCGAGTGATATTTTCTGCCTGCGCCCATCCAGTGCTTGTTCGAGTCTCCACGTTCCTTTCAATTTGTTTTTCCCATATTGACGAATGATTTGACATTTTTTGTTGCAGCAATTAATGAATGTCATTAAGGGTAACATAAAACTAAGCCAACTAAGCCGAGTTTTTCATTTGCAAAGTGGACGCAGCCAATTGATTGATAGCCCAACCAAACCCTAAGCCTAAAACATTTACCAATCAATTGAAAATGTAGGTAATGGCACTCGATATACGCCCCAGGCAGCCCGCATGCAAATTGCCATTATTAATGTTTTATATTATGAACAAGTGGAGGCCGTGCAGAGTAGAGCTTGCATAGCCTAGAGCCCAGACAAAACCCAATTACAAGTCGAGCATTTTAAGCAATTTTCGAACAGACACCCCAAACTACTTTTCACCATTTTTATTTTCATTTTTGCAGTGCGACCGACGAGCATCGACATCAATGGCGTGGAGCACCACACGGTGCAGGGCAGCAAAGTGGTGCTAACATGTGACGTAAGTATTGGCTGAACTTTAAATTAAACGTAAACTTGATTTACGTGAGGGCTTCTGCTCAAGAAGGACCTCTATGTTGTCAGGCCTAGCTGTTGCCTTTGAGTTGGGACATGCGGGAGTAAATTTAGTGGTATATATAATTTTTTATGTTAAATATTGGATATGGTATGGATTTACTACATGGTCTAGGGAGGCATACAAAATTATATATAAATTATATTTTTCTATATTTTATTAGAGAAATTTTAATTTAAATTCATAAATTCTACATATAATTTTAATAAATTCTACATATAATTTATGTAAATTCTGTAAATAATTTATATCAACATAAAATTGATAAATATTTTTAAAAAAAGTGTGTATAATCCATAAAATATATTAATAATATATAGCATTAATATCAGAATATTATCTTCTTTTTTATAGATTGACATCTGAATAAGCTTTCTACATACCTTATTTATATAAATGCTATTTGCTTATATTTCCCTAAGTCTACAAAACTCTTCAGTTTTATACTATCTATAATAGATATAGCTATGTCTGCTATAATATATAGCTATTTCTGCTATTATTTATAGCTATTTTCCTAGACTTGGGCCCTGTTCAAAGACTCTACATATGTCGACTGCATACCAGTGTCCATTATATGCTGCACTGTCGAGCTGACAGCTTTTAGGTTTTCTGGTCCTCCTCCTCTTCTTCCTCAGCTCAGACTGGTCCTTTGTCGTTGCAGTCCGAGTAATTGACAATAATTAACTGTCAATTATTTTGCGATTTTTCGTCCACAACGAGAGCATATGTGTGTGGCTCTGCGGGTGGTGTGGGTGTGGGTATGGTCTGTGAAACGAGCCAAGTCACAGGCAGAGACTGAGCTAGTCAATGACAATGCCTTGTCATTTGCTTGGCCCTGTGCGCCTCTGCGCCTCTGCCTTTCGCCTGCCTTGTTGCGATTGCATTTTAATGGAAAAGCGCTCAATTGGCTGCAGTTTAGCAGCACTTTGAGCGAAAGGACCTCGTGCCTCGTGTGCACTGTGTAAAATTATGCAAAATTGTCTATTGATTGCGTATTATGTTTAATGGAATTTTATGCAATTGTTTTACTGCCTAGCTAGTAGCTCTCTAGACAGGGCAGGCAGGTAAAAATCGTACCGGTAATAGCAATAGGTGCATGAATATGCGCACTGGCTAATGGAAATTTAATGGCAATTGCCTCGACTCATCGCCGAGCACAGCCAATCACGCCCCAGTGGGCAGCTCTATATATATATGTATATATGTAAATATATATATATTTGACTGATTGTATATTGTTTATTCTTATGCACAGATACATGGCGCACGTCCCGCAGTTAATCTCACCTGGTATAATACAACTTCGATTATCAGCGGCGAGGAGAATGAACTAACTGAAATACGCACGAAGGCTGTAAGTGTTATTAGATATATATTTTTGTTTCAGGTAATCTAATTTAATTTATTTTATTTATATAGTTTGAGAAGGAGGACGGCACGTATCACACGCAGTCGGAGCTGATCTTTAATGCCACACGCTTTGAGAACGATCGCGTCTTTCGCTGCGAGGCTGAGAATATTGTACTCCAGATCAATCGCGAGAAGCCCATGTCCTCAGCGCTGACTTTGGAAGTTATGTGTAAGTATAAAGTGTTAAAAACAGTGTTGGAAAACGCAGTAATTAAAGCTATACATATAAGCCTGCCTCTTCTCTTCATTTAAACATAAACTGAATATTCTTCAAGCAACTTTTTCAACACTTTCTCTTCTTTTCTCTCCTCTCTCACCCCACAGATCCGCCCGTTGTCAAGGTCAGTCCGCCGGAAATGGTCACAAATACCAGCGAAATTGTGCTGCTCAATTGCGAATATGTGGCAAACCCGGCCTCGCTCACCCAGGTCGTTTGGTAAGTTCACAAAGAAACTCAACAAACTAAAACAAAAATAAAAAAATTTAGAAAATAAAAAAAATTTGCGCCGCGCGCCAAAGTCAAAAGCGAAAGGCAAACGAATTTAAATTGCTTTTAAATTCAGCACACAAAATACACGCACATGTGACAGAGATGGCAATAGGGCAGCGTGTGCAGAAAGGAGATAGAGCATTGAGGGGCCAGAGGCAAGAACTGACGCGCTCTTTGTTGCAGAGGTGGCAACAGGGCTGAGGCCCTGCGGCTAGCTGGCACTTTATGTGATTTGTGAAGCCAGGCAGCACAGTCGCAGTCGGCAGTCACAGGTAGCAGTCACAGTCAGAGTCAGAGTTGTGGCGCAGCAGAACTCAATTAAACTAAAATTTCCACAGTAAACAAAAATCTAATTAAAAACAAATACAAAAGTAAATAGGCAACAAGAGTTCAAATCTACGCAACGGCAACAGCGTCAAGTGCGTAAATTGGGTATACACACACACACACACGCACACACAGAAAGAGAGACAGAGACAGACATATAGATACACACAGAGATACACATCATCAAGCGCAGCGAACATTCATTTATCTGCTGCAAATCAAAACAAACCTCGCAGTTGCGTAATGCGAATCGCAAAAAAGAGTTTGAGCAATACAAACCAGAATTTATAGCTGTTTATTGTTGTTGTTGCAGCTGTTATTGCTGTACAGAATTCACAGGCTGTTGCATGCTGCATGCCAGCTAAACATAGAGAAATTATTGTGGCACAGACAATTCCACTTGAGCATGGCATTAATCCAGGCGAAAACGGCATGGAAGAAAATGAAAGAGACTGAAGAGGTCTTTACTAGTGTGTGTAAGGCTTGAAAATACTTGAAGATAATTTGCTGAATGCGCATAATGCATAGAAGATATTTAGATGAGGCAGTAAAGGTACATAGATAGCGCATCTTGGATTTAAGTTGAAGTTTGTCTAATAAACAACATTTATGCTTCATTTTCTACTTTCTAATGTCAAGAACTATGACTATGTTTAATTGATATTGATATAATTGAAAGTAAAACACAACTCTCAGCTCTCAAATTTTATAATGTAAATATACAAATATAAATATTTGTTATCAATATTAAACTATTCCAGTATCTATTAATTGGTAAAGGAATTTAATTTGCAGTTTCTGCTCAGCATTCAGTGAATTCGAATGCTACAATAGCTCTCCTATAAGAACTCATTTCTATAATTCCAAATTTACGTTTTTGTCATACAAAGCCATTGCTTGCTTCTATGGCTGCGCAACCCTTTGATTACTGACCCCTTTTATCGCTCCGGCATGTCCCCAACTTTTCGGGACAGTGTAGCTGTCTGTCGCGGCAAAGACAAACAACAGCCGTGCAAAATCCATCAGCAAGTTGTAGCAGTGGGCAGCAGCAGCGAGTGGAATGTTGTGAAGCGACCAACAGGCACGCATAATGCAGAATCTTTGGCAATCGGCATGGCAACCCGACCCCAGCGCGCTGCCTGTCCTGGCCTAGCCTGGCAAATTAGTGAGCGAGCGAGCGATGGCAACGAGACGCTGGGCGCGGCGAGATGAGCCACTGAATGGTTGTGTCTAACAAACTTGGCCAGAATTCTGCGGCCATTAGAAGCGCATGCAATGCGCATGCAAATTGCAATTGCAATTCCTATTCACAGATTTCTGTCCAATGCTGAGAACGTATTAATTTGTCTGATGCCGGCGCGAGCACGCGGCGTATGCGCGATATTCATTGAGTGAGCAATGAGCATTGAGTGTTTGCGGAGGCTAAAAAGTTCAGCTTAGATGAGGCAAAGACACGCAGCGGAAAGTGTATGAAATCTCATTTTGACTAAAAGCAGCGAAAATTATGAGCGAAAGCAGATCCAGAAAGTGTTCATTAATGAATGAAGAGGAAACTTTAATAGGCGGAAGGCTGATTGAATGGGGCTTGATAAGTGAAAGTCTATAGATGCCAGACATTGAGTGATAAGTAAGATAGCTGTAATAATATATTTATATATAACAGAAGACAGAAGAAGAACAAAGCAAAAGAAAAAGAAAAATAATTGAAGCTAAAGGTAAAGATAAAAGTGAATCTTGCTTCTGACTAAAAATATTTTTATATATTTTTTAAATATATTTATAAAATATGTAAATTAATGTAAATATATATTAAAAATATACAAATAAATACAAATTTGTTTAGAATTTCTAAATAAATATATTTTTTGACTTATTTATAAATATATATATTTTTTAAATTTATAAATATACATATTTATTTTTTTAAATTTATAAATTTTGAAAAAATATATTTATAAATATATTAAATACATAAATATTTTTAAAATATATAAATATTTATCAGATATGTAAACAAACATTTAAAAAATATATATATAAATTCATATATTAAATAAATTAATATTGCTCTCGAACTGAAGCATTAGCCAAGTTGATCCTAGGCATCGCCCCGTCTATCTAGTATCTATTTCGAGCTATCTTAAGACCATTGCCCAGTCCAGCTTCGGCCAATTTGAATTTCACTACTTTCTCTGTGAGATCCGCACAGCTTTTGTTAAATGGCTCTGAGAAATGCATTCCATTTAGGCAGATGCTGTCAGCGATATTTAATGTGAGCGCCATGTGAATTCCTAATTACACAACAACAACAATTGCAGCCGGAGCAGCAGCAGCAGCAGCAGCAGCAGCAGCTCGCGCTTATGATGAATGAAGATGGAAGCAGCCACTATGCATAAAGCTCACACACACGCACACTCATACACATGTCGTCTGGCACTCGCTGTGTGCGTGTCTCTCTATCTCTCTCTCTCTCTCTCTCTCTATCTGTCTGTGTCAAGTGGCTGCATTTTACAAGCCTATTCCACGCTTCAAGCCTTCGCCTCGTTTCACTTTTCTCTACTCTCTTTTTTTTGCGCTTTTTATACTAATGCCAGCTGAGAAATTAAATGCACACACAGAAGTGACACAGAAAATTTATTTAGCAGGCATTTCATTTGCGCCTCACAGTTCCTGTGGCGCAGCAAAAAATAGAGAGTGGCAGTGTGGGCACTCTGTATGAAATTTAGATAGTGGAAAATTTCGTGGAGCAGGCCATGCGGAATTTGTGTAGCATACCTTTTTGGGCCAGCCACAATGGTTGGCCTAGCTCAGCTGGCGAAATTCATATTAATTGGATTTTAAAGGTAACATTTGCTAATTGCCACATAGAGTATACACACCTGTATCTGTTACCTGTATTCATTTGCTTGGCATTCGGCGGAGCACATATTCATTTGCTTGATTTACTGGCGTTTCATTAAAATGCTTTCTCACATCGTATAATTCAATTGCAATCAGCAATAATGATCAGCATTAGATCAAATCGGCATTGTTCTATGCACTCTCTCGATGTCTCTACCTCTACGCCACGCCACGCCAGGCAGCCACACGCCATGAAATATTTACATAAAATTAATCTTAATTTGTAGCGAGGTTGGGAAGTCGTCGTCTACTGTTTACGAGCATTTGTCTGCCCGAGAAACTCGCAGACACAACAATGGCACGAGCAACCCTTAAAAATCATTCAACATTAGAACAAACAAGCACATAGACAGGCCACACACACCCACACACGCGCACACCCCGTTCTCTCGCCTTTGTGTGTATGGCTTGCACATAATTTATAAATCACCACAAAAGTAATTGTAATTGTTGAATTATTTAAGCGACTGGCAATAAACCACAAAATTTGCCTCAGGCCCAGCAGAAGACGAGGCAGCTGAGGAAAGAACGAAGAAAAAAAAGTTGACTTTACGGCTTGTTGACGACAAAAGGCAAAGTTGGCTCGAATGCCAGGAGCTGCTACGAACCAATTAAAAATGTCTGCCTCATGTTGCATGGGCAAACACACACAAGCCACACACACTCACTCACACACACACACATGTGTTTATTAATGAGTAGCTATGGTCTCCATCTCCACCTCTCTCTGTCTCTGGCAGCACTTTGCCAGCTGCTCTCAAGATATATAAAAATAATTTCAATACCTTTTCCGTTAGCCATTAAAAGCATTTCCGCAGCTGGACGCACATTTCCGCAAACTAAACTAGAGACAAATGGCAAAGAGTAGGCAGAGAGAGAGAGAGAGAGAGAGAGAGGGAGGGAGCGAGATAGTCACGCAAATTTCGTTAGTTTTTTGTTTTCTTGGGCGCAGCTGATAATTAAAATTAATTACGCTTGTCCAGCTGATGATATGCCCGGATTTATGAAGCAGAAGTCGGCCGGCGTTAACTCATTAAATCGACGAGGCCGCAACACTGAAAATTACTCAGCTCATCAGACCAGACAGCCCGAGCGAAATGTGAGGAAAAACTTCGACTGCGATCAAAATTACTTTTTGTGCAAGGACTGAAACGCATTCTCTGCCTCTCTCTCTCTCTCTCCCTCTCTCTCTCTTCCACACTCCCCCACTCTAGCTCTCGCGCTCTGTTATTGTAAATCAATTAAAATTTATACTGAGCCATGGCAACGGCGCAAACCTGGACTGTTGCAGCTGCAGCTGCAGCTGCAGTCGTAGTCGTCGCTGCGGCCAATATTATTTCCATTTATGCCGTGCGTTCTTGCCTGCCCTGCAAAGTATGCAATGCATTTTTTAATTTCTCCCAAACGCAACCAGGGCAGCCAGCCACACACGTGGCAGACAGCAGTGGGCGTAAAATTGTTTTAATGCCACAGGGAAATGCACAATGAAAAAGAGAGAAACGTAAAATAACAATAAATCGAGACTGAAGAATCTGGCATTGTTTGCGGCCAGCCTTTGCGAAATATCTCCACAGTTAAAGCCAGAACAGATATAATAGTAAAACAAATAACATGCAAAGCTCATAAGCAGACTTTATTTCTAGTGCCATTAAAACTTCTGCAAATGTTAAACCCCAAAAAGTTTTAAAGTTCAAGTATTTGATGTTTGCTTGAAGTTCAATTTGAGTATCTCAGATTGAAGCTGCTCTCAGTCTGGGAGTTATGCAATGCCAGCAACAACTGCAAATATGTTAAACCAAAGCAGTCTCAAATGCACATTTGACATTATTTTCTAGTTCTTTGTCTGGCTGGGAGCCACTGAAAAGCAGTCGAGATTCATTGACAATGCAGGCAGCTTACAAGAGCTCTCTCTCTCTCTCGCTCTCTGTCTCTGTTATGAAAACAAAAACACACTGAAACGTGCCTATAAATTTTAAATAGCCAACAAGAGCAGAGACGACTCCCCCTCAACATGCGTGTCGTCTCATAAATAACTGTGTGTTTGTGTTTGCCTGTCTCTCTGTTTGTTAGCTTGAGCTGGGTTTTGTAACCTAACTAACTAGGCGAAAGCATCTTTAATTATGCCACGCAACGTTTGCCTGGCAAATATCTGATGAATGTGAACTGAGTGTGCAACTCTTGCTATTTGACTCTTCGCAGGTATCGCAACGGCGACATTGTTAATGTCAACGATACGGATCGCTATCAGGGCGGCAACTCAGAGAATGTTGCCTTAGTCATACGATCAACTGATAAGGAGGACATAGGCAACTACACCTGCCAGCTGTCCAACTCCATAGGCAAAGGCATGTCCGAGCAGCAAATCGATCTCGATGTGCAGTGTAAGTAAAGACCGAAATAGACTATCCACATATCTAAAACTTATTTAAATATGTATAATATTATAAAATATGTACTATAATATAAAATAGAAAAATAAAATTAAAATTATTTATATAAAATAATATAAATTAACAAATATATATTATTTATTTATTTTCATTATTATATTACTTATTAATTAATAAATTATATATTTTTCATTTACATGTTTTTTTATTTTATTTTATAATATATTTATAATATTATTTTATATATTTTATAACATATTTTTTATTTATATATATTTAATCTATTTATTGTTTTATTTTTTATTATTTATTTTTTACTTATTTAATTTTTATTTATTAATTTATCAATATTTATTTTATTTTAATATACTAGTATTTATTATATATATACTTATATTATATTTAAATCTATATAATACATTAATTTAAATAATTTTTCTTACTCAGACGTGCCCATTGTTGAGGTGCAGATGATACCCGAGGGACCCGTCAAGGAGAGCGATGAGTCGAATGTCACTTTGTTCTGTAATATATTGGACGCCAATCCATCTGTGCTAACCAAAGTGCGTTGGTATGCCAACTCCACATTGCTGAAAGAGCTGCCAGATTGCGAGGAAACTAGAGTAAGTCAAGGCAACTTTCCTCTCTCTCTTTCTCTCTCTACATATTCTTTTCTTTTCTTTGCTTCCCAGGAGGATTTATGTCATATTGATCCCAGCAAATTGCTGCTCGAGAGCATTGGTCGTGGCTTCTTTTACAACTATTCCTGCGAGGGCTACAATGCCGCCGGCTGGGGACCGCGCAGCGAGGACAAGGAACTGATGGTAAGTGCGAGACTCATTTCGCTTAAATTGAATACTCTTTCTCAGTCACTCACATTCTCTCTCTCTCTCTCTCTCTCTGTCCCTCGCAGGTGCACTATGAGCCTGGACCAGCTACTTTGACGCACTTTCCACCAATTGCCATCAAGAAGAAGAGCGTCATTTTCTATTGTTCCGTGGACGATCCGGGCTATCCCGAATCGAATAGGTTTGTAGCCAGCACACAGGACAACAACAGTCACAAGAACACATCCATACCACAAATTGCGTATCACACGGTTCAGGCACTGCAACCGCATGAGGCAGATGCCGCTTTTGAGGCGCTGCTGTTGCAAAAGCAACAAGAGCTCAGGCAACAGCAGCAGTCGCAACATCAACAACAGCCACAACAACAACAGCCACAACAACAACAGCTACAACAACAACAGCATTTGCTTAATCCCACACACATATCATCAACATTATCAACACTGTCCGGCACTCATGCCGTGCATACGACAGCTCATGAAATTAAAGAAACGCATGCTCTAATCGATTTACATTTGAATCATTCCCTTTGTACTTTGCTCACGCTCACCACCTACATGCCACAATCACAAATCTTAACCCTGTACAATGGGGGGCATCCATTTGATTACTCATCCGAATCCACCACCGCATCCTATGCACTCTACCGCAAAATGGGCAAATTCATGTATGTGGCTCAAACGCTCTCGCAACCCAACAGATACCGTTGGCTGCGTGGCGGCCGTGGACCGCTGCAGGATATTGTCACCAAGGAGTGGACCGTTGAGCCCGTCGGGCTGGACAGCCGCACCAACTACTCCTGCTATGCGTACAATGAGGGCGGCAAGGGCGTAATGGCCACAGTCAATTTGGAGGTACATGCGCCGCCATTTTTCATCAAGAATATGCAGCCGTACACGGGCGTCCTTCACTCCGTGTCCAACTTCAATCTGACCTGCCGCATCGAGTGCGTGCCCCGCTGCGAGATCGCCTGGCAGAAGGATGGCGTACCAATTGACAAGAATGATACCCGCTACTTTGTCAAAGAGAAGTATATGGACGCCTCGCCGGCAACGGGCGATTTCGAGAGCATGCTCTCAGTGCTGGTAAGTACGGGCTATCAAAAGGGTGGCCATGTAGATATTTAGACAAATTAACTGAGGCTGAAGAGTGGAATGGGCTTGAAGAAATATCAGAATATGTACAAAGCGGACAGGTGAAAGAGAGAGAGAGAGAGAGAAAGTTTTAAAGAAGTCTTTAAGATAAAGACTATTTTATTAGTTAATAGAGAGCTAAGTAGATTGATAAATAGTTTTTGTATCCGATGAATCAAAATGTAATATTTAAATATTTTTAAATATTTACATCAATTATTTTGAAGTATTTTATTTTATTTTTATGCCAAATAAAAGTAATCCAACCTGACTTAAAAACTTGAGCTTAAAAATTTATTTAAAATTAAATTAATAAGTCAAAAATATTATTTTATTTTTATTATATTTACAAATTTTGTTTTGAAGTTTAACTTTTTTTATTTTTAAAATGTATTTAAAAATGTAAAAAAGAGAGCTTTTAGTTCAGTTTTTTTTTTCTTAATTTGTTTATTATATTTTTCTTTGTAATATTTTTTTAACAATTCCACTTTTCAATTAAGACTTTGTCTCAGAGATATAATAAATTTTTAAAATAAAGTAGGACATTGCAGGATTACATAAATCCCCCTCCCTTTCTCCCCTTCCCCCTTTCGCTCCATTCAATTCATCAAATTCCCATCAAATTAAACCAATTATCATATGACAGCAATTCAGAAATATAAATTCGCATTTAAGAATCCTCTTTTTTTATCCCATATCAAATACGCGTAATATCCACTTGTGTCACATGAGCAACTCGGTACATAAATAGCTGTCTATATGTACAAAGCCCCCGCTGAACCGAAAATGCCAATTAATTTGAATTGTTTAGCTGTAGACATGAAACGGGCATCGTATGGCAGCTGCGACTCACTCGCAGCTGCGAAAATTCATCCCCAATTCACGTAAATGACATATTTTCATGTTTTATTTTTTGTTTTTTTGTTTTCGCCGATTATAGCACTTCAATATGTCAAATTTCCCGAATAAAAAATTCGACATCGAATCGGATAACGCCAAATACATGTGCATCTCGACATCGAACGCGGTGGGGCCGACGGTGAACAGCACCACCTACTTGAGCATTGAATGTGAGTATGACAAGCCAGACAATCATCTAGACAAACACACAAACTCTTTAACCCACCCCCTCACTCTCGTTTACAGACGCACCGAATGACATCAGCGTCTCGGAGAACATTGTCTATGTGCAGGAGCATCATATACCGGGACGTGTCATATGCAAATCGCAAGCTAATCCAGGTAAATCAATTGTTTCCCTTTCCTGTCTGCAGTTAGCTACATCAACTCCTCTTGCAGAACCTTCGTACGAGTGGCTCTATCCGAATAAGACGGTCACCATGGGCAATACGCTGATTATCAACGATCCCATCAAGCGCAATGATACGGGCATCTACAGGTGCAGAGCACGCAACAAGCACGGAGATCGCATTGCCGAAACAATTATCGATGTTCAATGTAAGTGGAGAGCGAGCAAGCGATTCCCCTTTATGTTTAGCTAATCAATTTCTATGATTATTTGTTTTGCTTTTCTGCAGTTACGCCACGCTGTGAAATCGAGAGGCGAGAAATCGATGATCAGGATACGCTAATTTGCACAGCATACGGAAATCCTGAAGAGGTGAGTGCCAATAAAGCGTACAACAGTAAGCAAAGGGTTTGAAAGTCAAATAGTCTATGAACAAACAGAAGCGAGAATACTCTATCTAAAAGAGATAGATAAAGAGATTGAGAATTACAAATGGAGCGCAAATATTTATTTATATGAATAGCTAGCAGAATAGCTAGGTAAATTGATAAAAATAAATCAAAAATACATTCTCATATGAATAATTTCAAGTACAGATAATAAATTATGGGGAATTATATTTATATACATAAATAAATCATAAAATATATTGAGAGACGACAATTATTATTTTTGATCTTTTTTTAAGAAAAACTGTGAACATACGTCATACATCATACATCATACATCATACAGCATATATTCTCAACATAATTTATACTTATAAGAATATATTTGTTTCTTATTCATTTTAAATATTTAATAATTTATTTTATTTATGTTTTTAACATTTTAAAGTAAATGAATTATATATGTGAATATATAAATATTAATGGGTAATATTCAAATATTAAAATATATAAAAAATATTTGAAAAAAATAAAATAAAAAATAAACAAAAAGTATATAAAAATAAAAAATTTAAAAAAATGATGAAATATTTAAAAAAAAGTTTTTAAAACTATATTTATTTTAATATATATTATATTTATGGTATCGTATATAAATAGTATATTTTGCATACCATTTCTAACACCATTCACCAATTCGTGCTTCGCATTGAATGCCAAACGCTCTATTCGCTGCGCTATACCCTGAGCTAGAAATACACTTGAATCCAAAGCCAAACCCTAGTCTAACGCCCACGCCCGCACTTCCGCCCACCAAAAAAAGAAGAAGTAGACGATGGGTAAAAGCATTTCGATTCCCTGTGCAGAGGCCATCGAAATGGTAATAACGATAGCATTTCAATTGTGGAGCAAGCCATGAAGGCTGGTTACACCAACGGATAGAGGTTTTGCATCACCTTTTTTTCTGTTCAGTTCTTTTGCGATGCAGGTAGCTGCAAGTATTTTCAATTTTATGAGTTTACCTTTTGGCCGGAACCCGGATCTCCTGCTGGCTGCAACTGTTGTAGCCGGGGAGAGAGAGAGAGAGAGAGAGCGAGAGAGAGAGAGCGGGGAACTGCCAACCAACTCGACTCCCAACTTCAGTTTGGAGTTCGCACTTTTTGTGCCACGCCGCATAAATCAGTGCAGCATTTTTTTGCCACCCACTCTTCCTCTTCCTCTTTTTTTTTTCATTTTTGCAATTGCATTTGCTTTGCCGTTACTTGAGTTAAAGCGTGCTGGCGATTAAGGCGGGCAGGCGGCGGAGGGAAAGCGCGGGCATATAACCTGCAGGTTGGTCCAAAGATTTATTGCCACGCAGGCAACCACAGCGAGCGAGTGTGTGTGTCTGTGTGTGGGGCAAACTCGGTGGCTCGTAATTATTTGATTGGAAATTATTCAACGGGCGTAAAGTTAAAATTTAATAACGTAGCATGCAATCAGATGAGAAATTGATGCGAATCGATGTGGGCGGCTGCCTCGGACAGGCATATCAAGCGTTTCTAGTTGAAAGCTTTTTTAAAGATGCTCAACAGGAAAAGCAGGCAGCTTGAAAGAGCTCGAAATACTTGTGAAAATGCTGTACATTATATTTTTTTATTTAATAAAACTCAGCAGAGTATGAGAATTTTTTAGTATTCACTTTAATTTTTATAGTTTTTTATATATTTATAAATTCTATTTATAATAATATTGTTATATACAAGTAATTTTCCTAACAGTCCCATCTCCTTTTCCCTCTTCTTTAACCCCTCTCAAACCCCTTTCCACATACCGAAAACATTTCACATTCATCTGAGCCACATGACACCTTTGAGTGTTAGTTAAGCCAGAGATCGGCTTTGATAACTTAACCAGAAACTTAAAAGCAAACCAACAGCAAGTCAAAGAAATATGGCAAAGGCAAAAATGCTTAAAAAAAAACTAAAAATGATGAGGCAGACTAGGATTTGCATAGCCTCAATAGGCAATTTGTGCAACAACTCACATATGCAACTGAAACAGAAACTAACTCTCTCTCTCTCTCTCTCTCTGTCTCTCTGTTTTACAGGCCGATTTCTCATGGTCAATTAAAGCCGAGAATGAAACTGTCGAGACTTTGGGCGCTGGCGACAAGAAGACCTTTGTGGACAAGAGTTTTTACATACTGCAGGAGGATTATGCCATTGCCAGGACCTATCGCTGTGTGGCCAACAACTCGGTTGGAGCAGGCGCATTCTGTGAGATTGAAGTGGCTGGTGAGTAATATTTCAGAGAAGTAAATCCAAAACAACAACAACAACAGCTGGCAAACGGAAGCTGATTACTGTCAATATTTGCTTCATCTGTTTCCGCTTTCCGGCATTTGATTTTTTATGCGCTGCATAAAATGGTGGCTAGCTGCTTCCGCTTTAAACTAAAATGGCGGCCACGGCCACGGCCACGTCTTTGGCCGGCCGTGGCAATTAGGGCATTGTTTGCCGCCCCAGCGCAATTCCCATTTCCAGCCACGCCCATCGCCCTTTTGCTTACCTGTTATCGTAACATGCGCCACGTTTTATTACAACCAAACGGAAATTGATTTCTGCGCTCCACGAAAATCAGTTCGAGCTTTTGCTTTTGCTGTTTCCTCTTTTATATTTTTTTTATTTTTATATTTTATGCGCTGTGATTTTCCTCAGCTGCTTAAGTCATGAAATCCACTTGGATTTTTCTCTCTCCTTTGCCGTTTTTTTTTTTTTCTCTCGCGATTTTAATGCCCGTCAAGTAGAGAGCTGCCTTTGAGCTAATCTGGCCGAGTGTCCACTTTTTATAACATTTCTTTGATTGAATTGAAATCGAAATTGAAATTTTGACAGCTGATGACGTCAACAGTTTTATTTATTTTCTTTGGCTTGCAACCTGTCAGCTACTATTAAACATTTTCTATAATAGTTTACATTTATTTTTCCCTTATTAGTCTCATTTCATTTTCTATATTTTATATAATTTTCTATAATTTTTTTCATTATTTACATATTTTACATTTGATGTATTTTTTCATATATTAACAGCTGGTTCAGCACTTTATATTTGGTGGCAAGGTAAATGCCCAGCACAAATTTGTTTTGAGTTCTGACTTCTTAGTTTCTTTTTTCCCCTAGTTCAAGCTCGAGTTCGAGTAACTATTCCAAATGTTGTCTAAATTTTTACCAGAAAAGTATCCTGTGCATTAACATACATATATATTTTATATATACTCCATCTCTCTCTGTCTTTATCCCCTTACTTATCACTCAAAAACACCATTTAATGCTCATTTGAAAATGCTTCTAAACAATTAGTGCGACCAAAAAGTAAGTAACTGCATGACAAGTATTTAAAATTGAACAAAAATATGCAGAAAAATTCTTAAAAAATTTAAAAAGTATTTAGAAACCTAAAAAATTCTTAGAAAATTATAGTACAGCTATAAAGCGCGCTTATTAGTTAGATAATGACCAGCTAAAAACTAGTTTAAAGCCATAAACAAAGCCGCAGCTGGCAGAGGAATACATAAAAGCGTCTGCTCAGCCACAATCCAATGCTAATCCACATAACACACAGCAAACACAACAGACACGCACACCGAACTATAACTAAAAGCCGCCATTTTTCATTTGTCGCTCGCTCGCTCGCTCGCTTGTTTAATTGCGTAAGATAGGAATAGAGTGGGTAGAGAAGGGGCAGTAGGAGGGCTTCGCATAAGGAGCGGCTGCTAAATGTTGTTGACACGCGAATCCGCATACGATGCCAAAATGAATAGCTCATAACATATGTGAATACACTCGGAAAACAAACATAGATAAACGCTGCCACGAAACAAAGGCAGCTGCCACACACACACACACACACACACACACACATACAGAGCGAGCTGCTGGCAAAGACAATTCATTTGTTTGGATGATAAACAGCTGAATTATAGCAAATATGGAAAACAATGAGAGACAAGCCAGCTGAAGGATGCGGCTACACAGCTGCCTAGCACAATTTCATAAGACAATGCCAACAATGCGTGGGCCGCCCTGTGGGGCGACTGCAGAACTGGGGTACGCTCTGGCTTGGAGTTGTGTAAGTAATATACATATAAAATGCATCTGTGCCGGAGCGTGTGCGGAACAGTTACGGCTGCAGTTGCATGGCAAAACCATGTGACAAGTTGATAAATTAAAGTTAGCAACTGCAAACGGCAGTCACTCAGTCAGTCAGTCAGTCAGTCAGGCAGCCAGCTAGGCAGCTAAGTAGGCAGACATTGGGCTTAGCTGTCAGCTGTCAGTTGGTTAAGAATTGCATGTATTGTTAAGTTTTCACTCTGTGTGTATGCTTTAAGTTCTGCTCCTGCAACACATTTTAATACAATTTTCCATCTCTCCCTCTCTCTCTTTTCTCTCTCTCTCCCTTCTATCTCTGTCTCTCTCCCCTTTTAGAACAATTGGCCTGGTGGCAGAGATGGGATAAAACGACGCTCATTATACTGGTCGCTGGCATTTTGCTACTCCTGCTGGCCGTCATCATCATTTGTTGCATCATCATTTGCATATGCCGTCGCCGTCGGCGTCAGGATAAATGTGAGTACAACAACAACATCAACAACAACAACAACAGCAACTACTATTATAAACTTCAAAAATAATAACTGCATACAGTGCAGTCAGTTACGATAATTAATTACCCCAAGCATAGTGTTAGGCCCACCCGAAAGCAAGACCAAAATTAAATTCAATTTATCAATTGAGTATTTTTCTCGCAATTTCTTTCAATTTGAAATCAGTTTCATATTTATTTCATTTGACTTTTGTGCCCATAAAGCAGCATGTGCCCAACTTTCTGCATGGCTCTTTGTTTTCCTTCCAACTGATAAATCTGAATGCATGCAACAACTATTCAGGTTTATAGGACATTGACTATAAATGATATTTAGCCTGTTCGCTTTATAAGTATGCCATTTGAATTACATCGCTTATCCCAGCCTTTCAGCCTTTTATTGAACGCATTCAAATCCGGCTGTCGCTGCTGCCTCATTAAGTGGGCTAAGAATTTCATTTCATTTGTATGTCAACTCTTTTTCTATTATTTTGCCCTTTTGTGTTGCGATTCGCTGTGTAAACGTTGCTTATTTT
Organism: Drosophila paranaensis; assembly: GCA_035047545.1. Classification (NCBI taxonomy): domain Eukaryota; kingdom Metazoa; phylum Arthropoda; class Insecta; order Diptera; family Drosophilidae; genus Drosophila; species Drosophila paranaensis. Next base: position 9,087,147 of record JAWNPL010000145.1, on the reverse strand, counting down.
AAATTAATGAGAAAGAAAAAAATGTATACAGGGTGTTGCAAATGTTATTGAAAAGATAAAATTTGAAGGATATTAATTAATGAAAAAAAAAAACAGAAACTATTAAATTATTTCAAAATAAGAAAAGAATTAATAATTTTATATTATTCAAAAGTGAAACAGAAGTTATTTTATATTCATTCATAATTTCCAAAGCATTTTTGTTGTCTTTTAAATTAATTTATCTTCATCTAAAAGTATATATATATTTTTTGAAATATTTTTAAACTTGAAATAGTTTTCTTTAATATTTAACCTATTATGATTTATTGAATTGTCTCTTTAAAAAAAATAATTATTATTATTTAAAAATATTTAATTCATAATTTATAAAAAATTCCAATTCTTCAACATTCATAAAAAAACACCCTGCTTCTTATTCAATCTCATTTCCACGTGCCATTTAATCAAAGCCTATTATGAAAATAATATATTATGCAAAAAAAAAATATATATATATAAAATATAATTATGTATTAAAACTTTTATTTCTTTTTGTTTTTCAATTATAACGCGCATATATATTATTGAATTTGTGTGCTCAATAATTCTGCTTGATTCGGCATCATTGTTGACTACTCTAACAACAACAACATGCTCCAAAAAATATACATTAATTACAAAACCCACAACAATAACAAAAATATATATACAACTAATTAACAACCGCAACGTAAACCAACAACAACAACAACACTAAATGAATGTTATTTTTTCTGTTTTTTTTTCGTATACTTATTTGTCTGCATTTTATATACATATATTCTTTATTTGCTGTACAACATTTTTAATTAATTTTTTTTTATTTCGCTTTGCATCTCGTTTCAACCAATTATTGCTTAACAATCTATCTATCTGACTCATACACTTACATGTACATTATATATATACACATGTATATATATTGTTGTCTCTATGCTGCTTCACTTAATAATTGCTCGCTGTAACAACCACAACAACAACTACAACAAACAACCACAATACATTTAAAACGCTGCTTGCCAAACAAAATGCGCCAAAAACTCAACAACTTCTGCTACAACAACAACACACACACCTACACAACTGCATCACAACAACAACAACAAACAACAAAATCTCATTTGATTTGAATTCATTTGGTAAAGATCATACGGAAGTTTCCATAAGCGCTAATCAAAGGTAAGTGCTGCATTCGATTCATATCAATTATTTTACTCGAGTAACTTTTGAAAATATTTGTTTTTTTTATTGTTTTTAATTAATTTTTTTTATATAGAACTTTAAAATATTTTGTCAAAGCTAAAAACAGTCTGCCCAAAAATTTTAAATGATATTAAATTTATAAATATAAAATTTATAAATACAAAAAATATTAAAAAATATAGACACATTTCTCAAATTTTTATTCAAATATTATAGCGCAATTTGTGCTCGAAATAGCTAAAAGATTTTCCTATAAATCTGTAGCAAAATAAATTTATTTAAAAAGTATTTTTAATTAGAAACCAAATTTATCAAAGCAAAAAGCTATTTTTTTTGTGCCAAATTCTATATACAGCAGCTACAAATATTTAAGTGAAAATTCCATATGCAGCCGCTGTTTATGCTTAGGATATTTCAGTTCGATCAATTAAAATTTTTCAAATAAAGTTTTAAAAATTCAAATAGATTTTGTAATATCTTGAGGCACATTTTTCAAGATATATTTCAGCTGAAAGCTTAAAAACTGCTGCAACTTCACGTGCTTTATTTTATTTACTAATATAACAAATTGATGAAAGCCAATATTTTATTGAGCTCAGCTTTGTGGTTCTGCCAGTTAAAGCAGAAAATTCCTGGTTATTTTACTGTCTCTAAAGACAATTCGATATTTTTATATAAACAATAATTCTTTAAAAACCCGGCAAAAATTTTGAAAATTTTCTAGCTATAAAATATGCATGCTTTTTAAGATTCTCATATATTAAATGCAATTTTAATTTGATTTTTATTTATTTTTTTTACATATTTATTCATTTTCGTTGCATATTTCAATTGCTTATTGTGCGCACCCAACAACAACAACAATTATATATTATCACAAATATATATGTATATATATGTAATATTTTCACTATATATACATACATATATTATCCTATTCGTATCGCTGTGTGTGCTTTGATATTTGTTTATTGCTCGCTTGCTTCATACAAAAACACGCTTATCGAACGTCCAATATCAACAACTACGACAACTCACACACACACAAACACACGCACATATCGTAGTGTGCTATCGTATCAGCCCGTGTTGCCGCAAGTAGGCGTTGCCCTGCCCATACAAGACACAGATGCTGCCACATTGTTGCCCGCAACGCTGCTGTCACCGCAACAACAACAGCAACAGCAGCAGCAGCAACTGCAGCAGCAGCAACATCAACAAAAGCTCGCCGCAGTCGAGAACAACAATGAGCTGGCCACGCCTCCGCCCACAACGCGAAATAGCACGTTGCATGCCACAGTACCGAAATCGCCGCCGCGCTGGCCACTGCGGCCAGGTGTCATGTTGCACGTGAGCAGCGACACCAAAGAGAATCTAGCCGTTAATCGCATGACACTGAAACCCAACCCGAATCCGAGCTCGCTGCCAAATCCCTCAGCGAATGCGAGTCAATTGTCGGCGCAACTGAGTGCCGTGCTGAACGATAGCCAAACTAACTCAAATAGCACAATGCTAACCGAGGTGATGGTATCGGTGTTGGAGCCAGCAGCAACACCAGCAACAACAACAACAGAAGCAACAGCAGCATCAACAACAGCATCTAGCCTGATGAAGACTAATTCCACTGACAATGCCTTGCCATCGACAGATGCAGCTGAGCCGCAGGCAGAGCTTACAGCCTGCCTAGAGAATTCCAATGCAGCAGCCACAGCGGCAGCAGCAGCTGCTGCTCCCAGTCATATGCAGCGGATTTGGAAGTTTGTTTTTAGGCGGGCCAAGCGAGGCAGCAATGCCGATGACGGCACTCGGGATAGCCAGCGCAGCCATGTGGGTCTGTTGCACACATTTTGGCGTGGGCGTGGCAGTCAGGAAACGCCATTCGGAGTGCAGCATCGCCTCAAAGGCATACGTTCCAGTGGCAGTGGTAATAAATGCAACACCAGCAACAGTTGCCAGTTTCATAGCTAATTCTTGATTTTCTTTATCGTTTATCGTTTGCTTCTTATGTTGTATCGCATTGCGTATCATACACACACACACAACAACCCACGCACACACGTACATACACACATGTATCTTCACGTATCGCTAGTCACCTACAAAAAGACGCCCACAGCAACAGAAACTAATTCAACATCAACAACAACAACAACAACAACAACTGCAGCAGCAACAACGACAACAGCAGCAGCAGCAACGACAACAACAAACAATTCCAGCAGTGTCCAATCACATGCCTCTGTGACATTTCAAGCGCCTTCATTAGACAAGACGTCGCCAACAGACACCGCAGCAACACCAACGACAGCAACAGCAATACCCGCAGCAGCAGCAGCAACAATAGCCCACGCTGGGCTTGGTGTGAGCTGCTTGGAGCAGCCGCAATGCCACGGCATATTGAAGTCGCCCACATCAACACCACCGCCACGCCCGCCGCCGCCCATATTGCCAGCACGTCGTGGCCCTGGACAACAGCTGTTGACCAGCATCAGCAGCAGCGGCAATTGCCCGCCCCTGCTCAAGCGCACAGTTGTGGTATCACCCAGCAAAATCGAACGCGTGCAAAGTAAGAACAAACCCACAAGTCATCTCATCCACTCATATAGCTCATAAAACACTCATCTACACACTCAATTGAATTTGTAGGCCTCTTCTTATTAAAAAAAAAAAAAAGAAAACACACAAAAATATCTCAACGTAACCGTCTTATATACATATTTCTTTTATTAGCCAAAGCTGACTTGCCAAAAACAGATTTCACTTTATGAATTCTCAAAATTCATTTCATTTCATTGAAATTGCTGAGTTGCAAATTTGAAGTCAAAGCTGAGGATTTACATGATTAACTATCTTAGAAGACAGCTAAGGCTCCAACTCCAGCAAGTCGACAGGCATAAGCTATTTATTTGGCTTGAAAATAATTGAAATTGTTATTCAAACCAAATTTCAAAACATACTCATATACACTCACAATTATTCGTTCTGTCAATTTAATATTTATTTGAAAATATTTCGAAAAAATATTAAATTAAACTTTGAAAGAATTTTATTTTTGAAAAAACTTATAAAATATTTTAATCTGTCAAAAAAATTTAAGTTTTCAACGTATAAAAATTGAGAAAAATTTAAAATCTGCAATTTTGGAACTCACAAATTTTTAAAAATTATTTATATTATTTTATACCTGACTTTCTTCACTCCTCAAACCTCACTCATAAGCTCAGCTCATTTCATCTCCGTTCACTCTGTACATATTACACTCACACACACTTCCTCTCTCAACTTTATATTTTTATTTTCATTATTCATTTTGCTAAACTTTTCAAATCTCTGTGCATCTTAATCGCTGTAAGTAATTTATTTCAATGAATCAAGCGAGGAGGTCCTTATATAAAAAAGAAATACTATACAAAATCAAGTAAGAGAAATTCCATCAAGCAGAACAATCAAAAACAAATGCTAAAAATACAAAAACAACAACTACAACAACAACAACAAACTTGTCATAGTTAACATTTATCATATATTTATAAACATTTGATTTTCGTTCTACCGTTCCGGATTGCACTTTACTCAATGTTGTTTTTCATGTTGCCTGCTTGTGAATTGTCCTTGGCCTGCTTTTCGTGCTACCAGATTCTTGCATGTCATTCAAATATAATCAAAACGAAGTTTAAAAAAAAAATGTAATATAAAAAATGAAATATTATGTTTGAAGCCCTTTCATTTCTTTAGGTTTTTCTATTTATTACAAAAAATATATAAAAAATAAACTCTAGCTTAGGTGTTCACACTCTACAAAAAAAAAAGAAGCTTAGGCTTGATTTTTAGTCAAACTAAATGAATTATTATTTTATAATTGACTAATTCAATATTTTTCTTCTTTTTCCAATTATTTTCTTACACATTTTGATTTAATAAAACAAAAATAAAAATAAAAACAATTTAAACACAAATCGAAAAAACTCCCCCAATGCTAATCGCCAAAATCAACCGATCCGTATACGTATATACTACTATATAGTACACGACAAGTCGTCTTCACTGGGGGATCCATTGACGGAACCTGGCGAGTATGAGAATCTACCGTTTCATGGTCTGCAAACGGCACCTAACAAGGTATAGTTACAATTTGCCTTTTTCGTTTACTTTTCCAAACTAGAAATGTTTATGATAACGTTTAACACACACACACACACTCACACACACTTTCAACAAACACACACACATATATGGCACCCACACACACATTGCTAATCTCGCCTCGTATCAATATGTACTCTATGTATCTAAGTCTAAGCTCTATTTCAGTATCTATATATGTATATATTGCCTCTTGTCTATGTTTATCTCTAGCTCAAGCTCTATTTCTATATCTATTTGACAATCATATGATTTTCTGTGTAATTTCTTTAAGATATTTAATCTATATATATTTTTTATAATTTAAGCAATGAATTGTGTATTTTACGTATTTACTCAATGTAATTTAGCCTACATTCCAGCTGCTTTTTGCTCTCCATTGCCTGTTGTCTCCTGTTTCATTTATATTTTCCTTTCATTTTTCATTTATTTTATATTTTATATATCTTGCTTTGGTATTTATCTTTGGTATTTTAAAGCCCTGAATTGTATACCAATTTTCTAATATCATATATAAAATCTATATTGTTGCTTATATTGAATAGTTTGTAATGCCAAAAACGTAAGTTTTTATTTACAAATTTTCTTTTATTTTAGATGTAAAAGTGAAGAATAAATATTCATAATATGTAGCAAATATGCGAACTAAATGTGAAAGAGTTGAGCTTTCAAGCAGTATTCATACAAATAATTCAGCATCTAAGTAAATTTAACAAAATAAATTTTGAAAATTAAATAAAATATAACAAAATTTACTTTTTTGTGAGCCTTAACTAGTCCACAATAAAAGACCTCAAAATTAAATAGATAAAATAGGTAAAGGAAATTTAATTTCGAAACTTCGTGAAAATTTGTATTTTTAAATATATTTATAAAATTTTTTTAACAATTTTTAATATATTATGTATGTATAGAATATAAAATTTCAATAAATTAGTTTGCATATTTTGTCTATTATTAAATTCCATTTAGTAAGAGTTCAATAAATATCTCAAGCAACTTTCCATTTAGCTCGCATATGTACAAACCCAAATCAATTCCACTCTCAACTTAAACAGCTCTCTCTAAACCTCTAATCAGTGTTGTGTTTCGCTAGTTCAGACACAAATTGCAAATGCCACAATTAATACAGCTCATTCACACAGTGCTCACAGCTATTCCAGTTTGTAGCTAACTAACTGACTTGCACAAGCGCCATAACTAACTCCAAACGCAACTAATCGAATGATCTCTCTCTTTCTCTCTCTCTCTCCCACTCCCTCGCTCGCTGCTAATCAAATGTTGTTAAATAACAAAAAACGAAACCTCCCATTGCATGTGCTCGCTCGCATGGCATCGACAGTTCTCTACTACCCCTACAAATTTTAATAACAACACAAATGTGGTGCGCGTCGCTCCACGACCCAAGAGACTAAATGGAAATATTGGTCAAGCGATGCACAGCCAGCAGCTGCTGCATCACCAGACTCTACAGCATCCGCATCCTCAACAGCAGCAGTCACACTACTACGACCAACAGCTACAACAGCAGCAGCAACATCAGCAGCAGCAGCAACAACACCTGCAGCAGCAACAACAGCAGCAGTACAACACTTTGCAGTACGGGCGTGGCTGCACAGCCCCGCCCCCTCTTACAGCTCCACATAATCGCAGCCTGGATCAGCTCGAGTCTAGCTCCGATCAAATACAATACAATCTAAGCAATTGCTTTCCCAAAAGCTACACCGAATACTACCAGCAACATCATCAGCATCAACAGCAGCAGCAACCTTCGCAGCAACCTTCGCAGCAACCCTCGCAGCAGCAGCAGCAGCAGCAAAAGTTTCACACAAACTCCGCATCGAATGCGCAACTGCTGAATGCCATCGAGCATGACTATCAGCCCACATATGCGGTGGTTGAGCGCGTGCCACCGCCACCACCGGCGCCCACCTCGGCGCTGCTCAACACGAACCCCTTCCTCGCCGCCAGCAACTTTAAGAAATACGATACGGCCGGCGACGAGCTGCTGGGCAGCATGCAGCGCAGCAAGCGCGGCAAGGTGGGCAGTCTGCTGGATCGCATAGACATGGACAAGAAATTCTACTCACTGAAGTTCCCCAACGGCGGCAACAAGCTGAAGAAGCCCGCCTACAATCTAAATACCTCGCTGGGCATGGCAACGACGTCGACGTCGACGTCGACGGCGCCCAAATGCAAGCGGCATCATTCCTTTGCTGGTGGTAGCCATGGCGATATTGAATCCAACGGCAAGCCCATGCGCCTCTATGATCCGCCCGTCTATGAGAACGTGGCGGACAAGTGCGGCAACGAACTCGACCTGGACATGGGCGGTGACGGCAGCAGCAGCAGCGGCATGGCCCACACACTCAATATGAGTCATAATCTTAAGCACAATCTCAATTTGGCCACGGTGCAGCTGCACACGCAGCCGGCTGCTGTCGTCTCGGCGAGCCACAAGAAAAAACATCACCATCGCCAGCACCAGCAAAAGGCTGATGCATCGGCCGGCGCCGCCGCCGGCGCTGCTGATTTCCAGCTGATGGAGCCCGAACGCCTCAGCATCTATCGCAGCGATTCGGGCATATCGAATAGCAGCTATGAATCGCAGCTGCCGGCGCTGGGCCAGCGCACGCCCAAGCCCCACAAAGCCTCCGCAGCGGGTATCAATCTCACACGCAAGCCACTCTACATGAATGTGGAGGGGCAGCAGCAACATCAGCAACAGCAATTGGCACGTGCCGGCTCACCAGCACACATTAATTCGTCCTATGAATCGGCCTCGTCGGCGCCCGTCACAGATCCCACCTCGCTCAGCTCATCCAATTCGCTTTATAGCAGCGGCATTGGCACCGTCAGCTCACGCTGCAATCGTCATCCACAGCAGCAGCAGCAGCACCAGCACCAGCACCAGCAACAGCATCAAAGGCAGCCAACGCCGGAAATCACAACACCCGAGGATTACGAACAATATCAGTTGGGCCATCAGCCAGCACATTCCGCCTCCATGCTGTCCGTTGCCAGCAGCCTGAGTGCGGCCAGTCGCGGCAAGTGCAAACCCTCCAGCACGCCAGCACCAGCAGCGGCATCAACGACAGCAGCATCAGCAGCAACAATGCAACAGCTGCCGCATCGCGTAGGTCCACATGAGGTGCGTACATTAGATTTCGCTTAGGTTTCAGACGACAATGGGTTGCCTATTAGGCGAGGGGCGGCGAGGTATCTCGGGCCATGGGCTAAATTTCACGCAGTAGCTTGAAGCAAGTTTAACTATTTAAATTTCCTGATTTTATGTGGACGATGTAGTTGAATATGTTTTATGATTTAGCTGAGGTTTGGGTTCTAGTTAGTTAAATTGGAGTCAGCAATACTCTACAAAATTTATAGTGTCAGCTAAATAGTTTCAGAGCTTTATAGGGTTAGCATAGCAGAGCTCCGTATGGGCGAATACTGTTTAAGAAAATATTTATTTATTTAAAAAAAAATATTTTTTTAATATATATATATATATATATTTTTTTTTTAATATTTAAAAAAATTAATATATATGTATTTATTGTTTAACATTTTAAAAAATATTTTATAAATATATATTTATAAAATATTTTTAAAATATATACTCTTATAATATATTTTAAAAATAATTTCTGTCCTCTGAAAAATACTTAAAAATATCTTTCAGCGTTTCTAATTATTTCAAGCCTAATAATTATGTATATTATATCATAGATAGCATAGATATTTCCTATAGAGTTCAGGTCTATCCAGCTATATACCACATATAAAATCAACAACGAACAACAAAAGTCTTCACAGCTCAACTTTAAATCAATTTCAACACAAATTTCTCTCAAATAATAATTGCCTTTTGCTTTTGCTTAAACACTTTTATGATTTAATTGAACTTTTATGTTTGACACATTTCATTTTTGTTTCTTTTACATGTCACGATTGCTTATGATTTTGATGGAAATAACACAACAAATCTAACACCAACAATAAAACCAAAACACGTACGAAACTAACCACAGCAAACGCAATTGTTGGCCACTAATCCATTTTTAGCACTTAAACGGCAATGCAACAACAGCAACAACATCGGCAACAAAGGCAACAGCAGCGCCTGCAGTAAGAAATTTCGACGACAGACCATCAGTGACCCCTACGCACATATCAAACGGCATTATGCCGATGTCGATGCCGTTGCCTCTGCTGCCAGCAACAACAATAACAACATCGCTGAAGCCTTTGCAGCCAACAGTCATAGCACGGCAGCAACATCGTTCGCAGCAGCAGCAGCAGCAGAGGTCGAACAACAAATTAACAACAACAACAACAACAACAGCATCAGCGGCGGGTCTGGGCCTGGGCAGTGGTGTGGGCGTGGCAATCATCAACAACAAATGCTAATGCCAAATGAATTGCTGCTGCAGGCGGGTCAATTAACTGCCGCCGACTGCAATCACAATTTAAGATATGTGCCGCCCCTGCCAACAGCCACGCCCCCAATACAACCAGTGGCCGGCGCCTACGATTGTCTGGTGGTGCGTCGCCCGATGCGTTTGCCATTGCGCAAACATCACACCTTCCACTTTCAGACAACAGAAACGGCCAACGGCAAGCTGCAGCAGCTGCGACGCCAGCTGCAGCAGCAGCAGCTGGAGCGAGCACAAGGGCCACTCATCTATCGTCCATTGGCGCTGAGCGAACGACATGCCTTTAAGCCAATTTCACCAACACCTGCGACATCAACAGCAGCAACAGCAGCAACACCAGCAGCAGCAACATGCCAAGAGAACGAGGCACAGCAGCAACAGTTGCAGCGGCAGCAACAGCAGCCGTCGTTGGGTCAACTAAATCCCGCTGCCTCATTAGAGGCATTAGAGGTGTTAACTAAAACGCATCCGGACTTTATGTTTGCGCGCAACAAGCCACAAAACGAGCCGATTGCAGCAGCAGCAGCAGTCTCCGATGTTGCTGAAGAGGAAGACGAGGATTTGGGCTATTCTTTTTGCGAAGAGGAGTATATGGTGGATGATGAGGAGCATGCAAATGATGATGATGATGATGATGATGAAGAAGCTACTGCTGTTGCTGAGGGCGCAAATAAACTGACAGCGCCACCCACAACGCCTGCTCACAGTGCAGCTGTGGCAAATGCTACCGCAGGTGCCCTGAAGTACTTTATGACCCAAAGCTATCGCGAGGTGCACATTTAATAAGATTAACAAGAGAATACAAAGCAAAAAAATAAATAAAAATGAAGACAGTTAGACAGGCCTAAATGACGCATACAAGGTATTTAGTAATTAAATAAAGCTAAAGGAATAAAAACATATTTATAAATAGCATAAATTCGAAAAGGAAACGATTAACGAAAAACTTAGCTTAGCATTTAGACAGAAGAGAATTAAAGATATTCATGAATTCAGCGTAAGGTTCTCAGCATTCCATCAACTTTTGCCAATGTTTTTACATATTTTTATAGTATTCACAACAAATATAGTCTCTAATAGATAATTTTGCGGCTCGCCTAGCGACGGCGGCGGCTCGAAAACACAACCCAAATGAAGAAATCGAATAGACAAAAAAGCAGCCAGACTCGACTGTCGGCAGACTTGATTGTTAGTGTATATAGTTAGCTTAAATTTAAAATTTAATCAATTAACTATTTATTATTCCAAAAGTGAAGGAAGGAGAAGGGAGGAGAAATCATCATTCAACGATCATCTAAGGAATAACAAAGATTAACAGCAAAAAAACAACCCGAAGCACAACTAATTCATTCTTAAATATTCTCGTATTAAATATAGAAATAAAACATAAATATACCTAAGGCAACTCTTGACTGTATGTGTGTTAAGTTTGACGTAGTTTTTTGTGTAAAATATACAAAATAAAATCTATATAAACTAAACAATTTAGATATGTAACATGTATTGTATATAGAATATATAATCGAATAATCTAAGCAGCAGCAAAAAGAACACCAAAACCAGAAGCCAAGCATATTTATACAAATATTTATTTATTTATTAATTTCAGTATAATATAGTTTACATTTTATGTTTAGTTTAATTAAATTATAAATACCAAAGCAATCATTTCATTCATTCAGCCTAACGGAAAACACCTAAACAAAGTGCTAACAATTTGTTAATTATAATAGAAATGTATTCTGAAGTGTGTTCTAAATGACAAATTCATTTCTTATAGCATGTGTCCGATTTTGAGGATCCATACAAAGGCAGCAATACCTATATATTCTAAATTCTTCTTTTTGTATAACTTTCCACTAAATGTTTCATGTCACAAAATATATATCAAAAACAAAAACCAAAGGTAAATCTATTTAAGTCCAATTTTTCTGTTATGATAAACAAAAACCAAAAAAATGTTAATAATTTATTTCAACTGTCGTGCTGTCGTCAAAATAATTAATTCGATTCTTAAAATCGTTCGATATGCTATGAAAAACACACTTCGTTCTCTCTCGCTCATTAGCTTATTCACAAGAAAAATACGACAGGCGTTATAGATTATTAATATGCATGTGAAAAGCGCTTTCTAACCAAAGTTTAATTTCAATTTGAGTTTACCTTTGACTTACTGTAAGACTTCTCTTCGTATAAACCCATTTAGCCATTAAATGCCGCAAGTTTCGATGATGAATTCATTTATGCGGATCTCGAGAGCCAGCACTATGGGCCCATCAACTATAAGGCCGCCTCGCTCTATGCCCAGGTCAAGAAGAACAAGAAAACGGGAGCTCTGGAAGAGCTGAAGCAATAACAATCGAATGTTCCCCGGAACATACACATTTTTGTTGCAGTGCATTTTGGTCAATTTTGATTTTAATTTTACTTTTACTTTTACTTTTATTTATTGTTGTTGATCTTATTTATTTATGCTTTTGAGCTTCGTTTTTCCCCAAGAGAGAAAAACTTACAAATATAAAAGTGTTTAAAGCAAATGAATAACGAATTTCTTAACTTTATGAAAAACGATATTAATTGTTATAAAATATAAAAAAAATTACACAAAAAAAAAAGGAAATTGTACTTATATTATAATTACATATGTATATTATAAGTCGCGCACCAAATTAACTAGCAACACACATCTACATAAAAAGGTCCCGCATTAAAAACAACAAAATAAATGAGAACAATTTAAATAGTTTTTATCATTACATAAACAGGCATTGTACTTAGCGTATATAAATATAAAAATATAAACTAAACAAATTACCAATTAAAATTGAAAAGTAATTAACAAAACAACAACATTAAAAACATTTAAGAAAAAAAAACAACAACAATTTAAATATGCAAACAACCGCAAACTTTATTTAAAAATTTAAACAACAAATAAACTCGCAAAAAAAAGCATCTCAAATACCTTTTTTATGCATATATATTTAAAATCGACCGCAAAACCAAATGAGAAAATAAATAAGATTAAAAAAATGTGTATGAGAAGAAGAAAAAAGAAAACACTAATATTAGCATTAATATTCATTTTAATGATTTTCTAACAATAAACGAAAATTATTGTATAAACAAAAACAAAAGATTAATAATTAATATTAACGGAACATCAAGTGGAATACTCAAAATGGAAAGTCGAATCAATTTTGTTATGCAATTTATTGTAATTAATTATAAATATTATTTATTATTAATTATGTGAAATACATCAAAAAAATATATAAATATATATATATATATATATATGAATACATTATTGTATAATTATATACACATACAAACGCACAAACACATATATATATTTAAATTATATAAATCAGCATTTACTTGAAAATGCCGAGAGCGGAAAAGGAAAACTTGAATTAAATATTAATTAAATTGAATTAAAGTAAAGTAAAGCAGAGAACAACCAAAAAGTGGAATTAAATTGAAGGTAAACAACTTAGACTCAAGTACTTATATATTTATGGTATATATATGCTATATATATATTCTATATGTGGTATATATATATATATATATATATATATATATGAATGAAGCCCCTAAATATATGAAGTAAAGTAAATTATGATGAAGAACAAGTAAATAAAAATAAATTGTAAAATCACAAAATATATCAAACTGTGTTTTTGTTTTTAAATTAGTGGATGTAACTAAGATAAGCTATTCATTAAATGCTGAAAGCGCACATCTAAAGCCAAACTGCATAAGACTTCAAACTATCTTTAAATTGAAAGCATTGCAATATGTGTTTATCTGTATGGATGGATTCACTAACTACCCGACGAGCTATAGATTAACTAAATCCGTAAGACTTGATGACTTTGCTTGCGGCTCTCTGAATAAGCTTAAGTAACAGAGCTAAGGATATATACAACCAAAAAAGAATACAAGCTGTATTTGATTTCTGCTGACACATTATCTGGGTCAATTAGTTGCGGAGCTGTTCGCTCTGTCTGCCTGCACCTGCAATATAGTTATTCTTTGGGACGTTGCTATAGGATAAGCCCAGCAGTCTTTGGCATTTAGCTGCGCTTGACTATTGTATGCGAGCACTGGGCAACAAAAGAGCATTTTTAAACTATATTAAATAACTATTCTGCCTTTTGAACTATCTTAATGAAATGATTGTCAGGAATAACAATGATATCCGTGTGTGGGTAGAAGAAGCACACGTATAAACTGCATTTCAGATTTTGAAGAAGGGGAAATAAATATACAAAATATATGTCGCAGAGAAATTAGAAAAATAAATTTTAAGGCCTTAAACAAATTTTCAAAAATACTATAAATACTAATTTACAAGTCAGAAACTTTTCGTCATCATGACATGAATTTTTAAAGGTATGCCAATCAAATAAGACTCTTCGTTGAAGATAAATCAACTTCAAACCTGCAAAGTATTTCTAATTTCGATTCCTTTACCTTTGGCAGTTTACGATATTTCATACTCTCTTAGCATGCGTTATCCATCGAAAATGTTAATAAAGTTGCCTTTCCAGCTGCCTTATGCTTTTTTAATTTCAATTTTAGCCATTTACATCCAAAAACCGCATTTGTACCATTTTGTCATTGCATTGACATTTTGGCCATCGAGCATAACTCAGCTGCCAGTCTATGGAATCAGCTGAAGCGTTGAATTTATGTTAACTTTTAGTTTATTGAGAAGATTTTCCTGTGCTTGACTCTCAGGATGCAACATGCAAATTGCAAAAATTCCGAATCAGAATAGAATTTTTGCATATTAGTTGCAACGCACACACACACACACACACAGAGAGAGTGAGAGAGAGAGAGAGAGAAACTCACACATACACCCACACAGCCTGCAACTTGCAGTTTTTCTCCCATTCACAATTTGTATGCTCATCCTTCGCTTGATTCTCGTGCCGTGTGTCATTTCCGTGCAACGTAACTGAATTTGGTTATTGCTTCCTGCAGCGTTGCAGCGCTGTCATTTCCGTTGCTGCCAAACACACACACACACACACACATACATACAAATACACGAGTCGAGTCGAGGTCATTTGGTAAAGCATTTTGCGTCTATTAATTGACGCTTAAAATTTTAGGTAAATTTTCCATCTACCATTTGGTATTTTCCAAAATTTTCATATTTGTTTTTGACCAAAACTAAAAAACTTTTCACTTTTGTCGCACTTCCGCTCGCACACACACACAAACACACACACACACACACAAATACACACGCACACACATGCTCAAACCGCATTCATTTCCGAAATTTCATTGAATTATATTTAATTCTTAATGCATTTGAATAGTAGTTTTTGGTTTTTGCTTCGCATTTCGTCTGCTCGAAATATTTTGGATTTCTTCATTTATTAACCATATGAAATGCCAATGCAATTTGATTCGGTCCTATGCAATTTGCGCTCTCATTAAGTGCATTTAGCATACCTCTGTCAGCCGTCTGCTGCTGGTAAATTTTCTAAACAATTACGTGCCTAGTGAGCTCATGAAAACTCAAATATCAGAGCAGAAGCTCGGCCGGACTACGAGCACAACAATGGCCAACTGTTGGCCTGCTTTTACTGCTGTTTTTTTTTTTTTTTTTTTTTTTGTCGACCCAAACTAATGGCCGTAATTCGCCTTTGCAGTGACCCCTAAATAAACGGACAGCAGGACAACAACACCTGCCGCCAGCCAGCCAGCTGCTGAGATGCAAAGGACAAAGTTTTGATCTCAACTTTTGTGCCCTTTCGCATACCCAGCAGCTGTGAGGTGTATTGCCAAAGGGGTAGCTTAGAGTTGAGCGTGGATTTGTTATGAAAAATATAAATGAAAAACATGTCTAGATAATTCAGTACGAAAATTGAGGAAGTGAAGCGAACATATATATAATAATTTAAGAAAGTTAATGAATCATAATAAATTAATAGCTCGACTTCATTTATCTTCTGAATATTCTTTAATAGTTATATATAAAATATAATATTTGAATAATGTCTTGTGGATAAAGGCATTTGTCTCCTAAAGAATATTTAAGAAAAATATTATAAAAAAACAAAAACATTGTACCCTGTGAGAAATAATAGAAAGACCATAAAAAACTCTTAAATTCTCCTGCATTTTACATTTTTTTTGCACCTTTTTTTATGAAAAATTAATTGATTCTTAAATTAAAAGGTTGATAATTTATCCTAAATATTATCTTCTGAACTACTTCTGCAAAACTCTACATTTTGTGTGGCTCCATACCTTAGTACACCGTAACTGGCAGTCTGTATCTCCATCAGTTAGTGAGCTCTCGGTTTTTGTTTGTGTCAAAGTGTCTTTTCTAATGACACGTTGCACTGGCAACAGCAGACAAAACTACATAATTTTTAAAACAAAAACAACTCCATTGTTGTTGTTGTTGTTGTTGTTGTTGTTGTTGTTGTCAGTCTGTTGTTAATGGCGCCGAAAAGTATGCAAAACAAACATTGGCCAAAACTGTCTGACAGATGGACACACAGCATGAGAGGGAAAGACTCTGAGCGACAGAGAATCACAATCCGAAATGAAGTTCAGTTCAGTTCAGTTTGATGCTGAGTACATGACATTTAATGGTGCCAACTGTTGTCTAACAATATGCCTCCTGGCAGGCCCACTCGGTCATTGTGTCAGCTTGTCAGCTACTTTGTTCTGCCAGCCACTCACACAACTAGAGAGAAAGAGAGAGAGAGAGAGAGAGAGAGAGAGAGAGAGAGAGTTACACTCGCTTACGTATAAAGCGAATACTCCACAGCTGCACTCATTCATTGCGCATTCAGAAAGTTTTTTCTTACGCCTTGACAGACAAAATAATGCACTTTTAAATTAAAGCCCAATACGATTGGCTGCAGCTGCAACAGGCCACAGGGTCAGGTATATCTACCTACCTCACTGTCTTGGCCAAGAAAACAAACCACCAACTAACGGTGCATAAACTTTGCCAACTAAAAAACAAAAGCCAACTGTCCAAAGAAGACTCAACTCAACTCAACTGCTCCTCGCCCAGGTGGCAGCAGCAGCAGCAGCAGCTGCTGCTCGAAGCACACGGCATTATGTGTTGCTCCCAGAAAGTTCAACTGAAGTTGACATTGAACAGCAGCTCTGCATTTGCACAAAAGTAAAATACTTGAAGCAAATAACTGAAGCAATCAAGCAAAGCTCTTCCAATTTTGCTAGATATATTTTCTGTTAAGATATCAATATGTTGTACTATATTTTATAAATATTTTAAATATATGTATAATATAATTTATATTTTATTTATATTTGTATATATTTTATTTATTTTTATATATTTAATGTTAGTTTTTTTTTCTAAGCAAAAACTTAAAGTCAAATCAAATATTTTCATATTATATTTATATCTATATTTTTTCTATCTTTTTCTATATTTTCTATTTATTTTATATATATATATATATATATATATATATTTTATATATATTTATATATTTTTAACACATTTTATATTCATTCTACATTTAATTTCCGCATTTTCCAAGCCAATTCACAAAATTTTATATCCAAATCAAATATTTTCAGTTGCTTTAAGGTGCAACACCTTTGCGTACAACAGTGCGTATGATTTGCATTGCTTCGGCTACGTCTGTCTCTTTCTCGGTGCTGTACGTGAGCAGCAGCTGAAATCAGCCTTGGGGCCATAATCAGCAGCAGCGGCACAC
This sequence comes from Drosophila paranaensis, assembly GCA_035047545.1. Taxonomy (NCBI): domain Eukaryota; kingdom Metazoa; phylum Arthropoda; class Insecta; order Diptera; family Drosophilidae; genus Drosophila; species Drosophila paranaensis. The sequence goes on along the minus strand of JAWNPL010000145.1, from coordinate 9,069,608 downwards.
GCATAAATTATAAGCAATACACTGTGCTACAACTACAACGATAACTACACTCAACAACAACAACAACCAACAATGCGTAGCTATGGCTGGTTGAAGATGGAAACGTGGTCGATTCGTGAATGCCAAAATACAAACTCTCATAATTTCCATGTCAGTCCGCCTGATTGACGCTGATGCTGCCGACGACGATGCTGACGATAATGACGATTAGAATGATGCTCATGATGATGACAACTCGGATGTTGTCAATGGCTGCACTGATCAAGCATGCAGCAGAGCTATGCTGCGACGGACTATGACACCAGAGTTATAGACTCGCAGTTCATAAACCAGAACAGGACCAGACTAGAGCAAGGCAAAGGAGAGGAGAGCACCACTGAGCCGAGTCGAGTACGTTAAAACCCTTTTGGAGAAGCAATGACACATTTTGATGGCACAACAATCACAACAGCAACAGCAGCAGCAGCAGCAACTGTTGCAGCTGCTATGCGGAAGCTGTTGCAGCATACAAAATGCCAAAAGGTGAACTAGCAACTGCGTTGCTGATGACAATGACGGCTGTGGAGGCGATGGGCGTGGCCAGGCACGACATTGAGCCAGCAGCCGGAAGCAGCGCTCGCTGGCAAATGAGCTCGCAGCATTTGTCAAAACCTGGAGCAGCTAAAAAAATATATGTACAAATTAAGGCGTCCACAAAAAAAAGCAGCTAAAGATTTTAGCTAGGCTCCATAGCAACTCTGGCTGCTTAGGGCTTAGTACAGAGTATGGCGCAGTTAGTCGCAGCTAAGTGACTTGCCCTTTGGCAACACACACTTGTTGTCCATGACCAGGCTGCAATTTCTCCGTTCTTTTTTTTTTTTTTTCTTGCTGTCACCTTCATCATCGGCATTATTGTGTGCTCGAGACCCTGGAATGTCGACTGCTGCTGCTAGAATGGTTTGCACAATCAGAGTTCATTTGCAATGTTTGCGCATAGATTCGAAATGCCAAAACGCTACACCAATCAGAATCAGCAGTTCTCTGACTCTTGCTGCCGTCCACTTCACAACTCTTTGAACAACTTTAAGTACTATGCGCGCTGGCAGCCTTCATCATGACCACCCCCCACCATGCTCTTCCAAAGTTTGCCTCCAAGTTTCTATGTCCAGGTACAGGACAAGCGCACATGTACATGGACGTTGTTACTGAAGAATGTTCTAGCTTTTAGTTTCCTGCGCTTTGTTCCTGCTTGTTGTGGATGCGCTGACAAGGTGATTGTTTGCCGTAGTCGAGAGTGAAAGCGTGTACGCCGCATGAAAAGCCAATGATTTTGATACAGTCTACTGTTCAGCAGGTTTCGTTTGGAAAGCGTGTTGTATCTTGGGCGACCACAACTCCATCTGAACTTCAATTAAGCAACAGGGCAAGGACTCTCGAGAGTTTGCAATAGAAATATTTATATATTTCTTAATGCGATTCTCTAGCTTTTTACTATCTAAGCTTTAAACTGAGCCCAGCTTTTAGTAGTGGAAATATTTATTGTAAAACCTTGATAAATATTCCATTGTGATATACATATGTAAAGCGATATAAAAACATCTTAATTTTTATAAAATTATAGTAATGTTATAACATCATTATTTTTTCTGGATATATATATTTAATATAAATATAACTATTATTAATTTTTATTTCTTTCTTTCTTTATTTATTTTATTTTATTAAATGTATATTTATATATTTAAACAAATATAAAATAATTAATAATGAATATTAATTGGTAATACACATAATGCTTTACAACAATTATTCATTATTTATTAGCCATATATCTATTACTGCCTCACTTATCTAATTTCTCATTGTTCATGGCATTTATCACCTCCAACTATTAATTTACAAACATCAAACATTTTTTCTCATTTTTTTTTTCCATTTTCGTCTTTTTTCTTATTTTGTTCCGATGTCATGTCTTTCGTTATTCGTTTTGCCGTCGCTGACAGGTCAGAAACTTTCGACACTTCATAAATTATGCCCATAGGCCAGGGAAAAAGTGTCTGGTCCGAGTGCAAAAGAGCGACAACGTTAATTGGAAGATATCATGACTGACATGTCGCCCGACAAGTTCCGGCTAAAACTTGGCCAGAACATGGCCAACTACAGTCAGCTATATATATATATACATACATCAGTATATATTCCTTTGGCAACTACAGCTTTAAAGCTAGTCCTAACTACACTCTACTAAATCTATATGGAATACCCTTCTTTATAGCCGCAAATATTTAATTTATATATAGCTTTTTGCAGCTATTTTTTAATTACGTTCCCGCCTTTGCTCGCCAATGAGCATTAAAAAGTCGTCCGACTGGCAAACCTTAATTAAACACTTGACTTTTGCAGCGGCTTTTGCGCTGTGAAAGGCGTTTGGCAACTATGGCAACTATTTTTCAATTCACAAAGTCCTTGCGTACCGCCCGCCCCGTCCCGCCCACGTCACCCTCTTTATTTATTTTTTTTTTATTTTATTTTATACCCACTCGCCGTTGCCGCTGCCGTTGCACATGCTCAAAGTTTCGCCATGTCTGTGTGAGAAACTACAAAACAGTTTGCCAGATGATGAGAATAGAACGAGAGCTGCCGCTGCCGCTGCTGCTGCTGCTGCTCATCATGATGACGACGATGATCATAATGATGTTGCTGATGATGGCACTTAACGGCAACACATGACGTCGACGTCAACGTTTGACGCTTGAATTCAATTTTATTTTCATTTCAACTTTCGTGTTATAGGCAAAGAGCCAACAGCCAAGGCAACTTTGTTAATTTATTTAAGCAACATTCTTATTTACGTGTGTGTGAGTGTATGTGTGTGTGTATGTGTGTGTGTATGTGTGTTAGTAAGTGTGCACATCTGACGGATGTTTCTGTCATTAAGCAAAACTTTCGTCAAAGCATAAAATTTGCTGACGCTCAGCACAGAGAAAGAGCTCAGAGCAGCCAGAGAGGACGAGGTGGCGGGGGGAAAGCGAGGCGAGTTATATTTTTACTACTTATAAGCAGTCCGCTTTGGCATTTTATGCTTTTGCCTTTGCGCTGCATTAAAACACGCTCCATTTTAATGCAGCTACTATCTGCCCACCCACTGTAGAAGAGAAGCTTATAAATACTTATGAAGTGTTCACCTGACAGGCAGCAAAGATAGGCGAAGGGTAGTGAAGTGTGCATAAAAGTATTGCTAATACGTTTTGCGCTTTGTGAGAGCATTGCTACAAGAGCAAAAGAGACAGACAGACACAGAGAGAGAGAGAGAGAGCGAGAGAGAGAGAGAAAGCAGGAGAGACATTTAAGTAGCCTGAGTTTAGTGCCAAAGGCAGCGACAAGATAAATGAAAACAAATATGCTAAATGCAACGCAAACAGCTGCAAATGTTTTATATGTAAAACGCTTTCCTCCGGATCTGGAACTCAGCATTAAAACGGATGAGTTTTCTTTATAAATATAAAAGACTTAAAAGCTTCTGGTGCACAACAAAAAAATGCGTATGCAAAGTGCATGTGGAGCGCTTGAGTTGCGTAATGAAATGGAGCATGTTATAACTGCTAGTTTGCTTTATACTGCCGCTCTATGCGATTCTCATGAGTGTAAGTGACTCATGCTGATGTGATGAGACATTTGCTTTGGCTTTATTTTATTTAAAATTCAACTGCTTTTAGCTCTCCCTTTCACTTCTCTTCTGACCTTCAACAAACACTTACAAAAAATCTAAATTGTTTTCATTACATAAAATGTAGAAAATTTCTGCTTAAATACCATTATGTCCATTCAGCATTGTTAAAATCAAAAATCCGCAACAAGGTCAAATGGTCAAAGAAATAATCACAGAAAATGAAATAAAAATGAAAATGAAAACCTTTGTCATGGCCAGACTCAAAAGCAATCCACAGCAGCCACGCTTGCCTCTTCGCCTTTCTCTTGAGCTGCGTATCATTCGGTTGCAAAACAAACCGCTTTACACTTGAGCAACATTTATTTTTCCGTTTCATTTCACGCGTTTCTATTTCATTATGCCAGCTGTCAGCGGCAGCCGCTGCTTTTAACGTGCCCCGCTTCTCTCTGTTTCATTTTTCACACCATTCGCAATGCAACGCACGTACGCCACGCCACGCCCGAAATTTCTGCTGCCAAACAGTGAACGGCTTCCTTTATGTTAACCTCAAAAGACCTTTTTCCCCCATTCAAATGATATGCGAGGCAGTTTTTATGGCTCATTGACGGCGACGGCGACGGCGGCCGCAAGAAATAATACAAAAAAATTAATTTCAAAAACCAGTCAATTAGGTTTCGGGTCAGGAGCGACAAACGGCTAAAAACAGAAACCTAAAATCTGCCAGCCGAGCGGAGTCTCTGCGTCGCTCCGAAAAACTGTTGCCTATTTTCCGGCGTCAACTATTTTTCACGGATCCAATTAGTTGGATTTCCATGGACCGAATTGTCATCGTGTCAGTTGTCAAATGATCCAAGTTCGATTCGTATTTCTTGCTCTTGCTATTTTTTCTTTTGCCATTTTGATTTGTTTTCATCACTTGACGATGCTGCATAATTGATGGATTGTTTGTGGGCCAACCCAAGGCGACCCTCCTCGATAAGATGCCCAATGTTTTATGTCCGCTTTTTCTGTGGGTCACGGCTAATAAATAATAAATCAGCCATTTGACAGCATTTGGCAAAAGTTCAAGACTCTACCTATGGCCATATTGAAACTTTAATGTGAATTCATTAATCGATAAAACTAATGGAAATCGTGAAAAGACTAGTTCGATTGCTCTACTCGCCTTTAACTACTGGGTAAATTAATAAATATAATTAGAATCATAGTCATGCTCATTATTATTATCAATTATTATTTTCATTAAGATATTCTGTTATATATCTATCACTATCAACTCTCTTTTTCCTCAAGTTACACAGCCTCTGACGTATTCAGCATACCCTTCGCTCAGCGTATCAAGGCAACCACCAACAACTACATCTTTTATAAGTAATCTATTTGTAGCCAAGCAAGCCGGCTTTATTTTAATTGACTCTAGCACACACACACACACTCTCCATTGTAGGCCTACAATTGATGCCCAGTAAACCACACAAAAGCCTACCCCAAAAAATCTATCAACTCACAGCTGAAACCCAAATCAAATTCAATTCAATTCAATTATATTTGCTGGCAAATGGCACTCAACTCTTTATTTACAACAAAAACGATTTGCACAAAGCAAATCCACTGAAACAATTCCCAAGCCCAAGTAGCAAACGACTCAAATCCTCAGTCTCGAACTCGCTCATCCTCATACTAATTACAATTGCTTCAAAGCTCCAAAGGCGACTAAAAAAAGAGGGAAAACGAAAAAATCACTGAACAACATTTTTGTTGAAGCCCCAAAAAAGACACACAAAAAAATAAAAAAGCAGAAAAAGGTCAGCTGCTGTATAAGGACACAATTTTCCGCTACACCTGCCTTGAATAAAGACCTCCAGCACAGGAGCTCGGGCCGTTTTTACTTCTTTTTTTTTTGTTTTGAGCAGCCTTAGTTCGGCGCCTCTCTAAATGCCATGCTTAGCGCAGGACGATAGAGACTTCCACTCATGCAGTCCCTCTTTCACTCACCCTCGCCGCCTACACGTCATCGGCTTGTCCCTGCGAGAGTGCAGTTTAATTGACAGTTGAAAACGTTGCTCAAAGCTGCAGAACTCACTTCAAAGGCTGCCGCGAAATGCAGCTGCTGCTGCTGCTGCTGCAGCACAGAAAAAAAGGGGGAAAAAGCCATTCAACTACGTTTGGCTACCATATGCCATTGTCCTGGCCGGGGATTGAAAATTGGTACTGACATTGAGGCACGCTGGGTCCACAAGCTGCCCAGCTCTGCCTGTCTGTGTCCAGAAATTGAAAATGAAAACGACATGAAGTACGTAGGAGTAGTAGCCGACATTAGATGTGAGCTACGAGTATATTTATATGCGGCATATAGACTTTGCTTCATTATTATTTATTTTATAATATAAATATTCAATAATAATTAACTTCGACTTAGCAAGAATACTTATTTCTATAAGCTTATGTCACTTTTAAATTTTTATCTTATAAAATTTTATATAATTGTTATTATTTTACTTAATGATCTCATTCACTTACTTGACAACACTCCAAGAGAATCTGTAAGATATAAAGAAAGAAATACACATTAATACTGTTATAAAAACCTTAGCCACATTCAATTGTTACTTAAAAATAATTTCTACAATTCAAACTCCAATTGCTACACTTATGCTAAATAAATCCTCCCAATATCCCCTAGTAACTGCTCTTACATACACAACATTAATCGCTCAGATCAAATTTGATGACAGCATTTTATTATTTATTTTATTTATTGCAATTTACAGTCAAGCATTAAAGCGAAATAAAAGTAAAGGAAACGCATCAAGTAGTCAAAACCACTTGAAGCACAAAGGTTTTCGGGTTTCCTTTATATTTTTCTCCTTTTTTTTTAATTTTTAAGAGCTGCTAATAAAACGAAAGCCGCAGCTCGTTCTGCTCATCTGAGCAGCTAATAAAAATGCCAAATGCAGCATTTTTACTATGCACTATAAAATACCAAAATATATCTGTGGCCAAAACGGGGGCTGGGCGGTTGGTCTGGCAAGCATCGGGGCGGGGCCGGCAGTTATAGACAGTAAGCTGCTGGCCATGAACGTGCGCATGTAAATCAATGTAATGGTCGCTTTTATGGTACGACTTGTCTACCTCTCGCTCTCTCTCTCTCTCTCTCTCTCTCTCTCTCACTCTCTCTCCCTTTTTAGCAGTAAAGATTTTGTAATACAATGAAGAAGAGGGAGCGTTGACAACAACTGAATGAAAACTGAATCATCCATATCATTACGTTGATGCAGCATCTAGCTCGAGGCGTGCACCCTGGTCTGCCACTAAGTTAGTTACGTGTTTGCCGTGATAAAGCAGCTGGATTCGATGGCTGCTGCCACTGCCACTGCTGATGCCACTGCAACTGCTGCTGTGGTTCAGCAGTAACAGCCAATAAATCTCTGGCTAAATGCTTGGCAACTTTTACGTTGGCCAAATCGTGAAAGACATTTCCCATTGGCCACAAGAAACCCAGCGAAAAAAGATTGAGCGCACATTTTTATGGTTTAAATACTTTGGCGCCAAACTTGAAATAATGCAGCGCCCCTTGCCCCACCCCCAGCCCCACTACATAAAAATGTTCCCCCTTAAAAAAGAGCAGAAAAAATGGGAAACATAAAACAAAACGCGCCCAAAATCTGCAAAAGCAGCTTAAGTGGATTTTACGCTACTCTTCAGCTGCTGCCACTGCCACGCCCCCTGCGCCTTAGACGCAGCATGCAACTTAGCCGAAAAAAATAGAATGAGCACAGGAACTTTTGTGTTTCCCTTCTTTTTTTTTGTTATCGTGGGTTTGGAGCAGCAAATCCTCATAGATAAAAAGCGTTTTGCACTTGTCGAAAGCGCCCAGCGCCAAAGTTTATGAAATTTCTATTACATTGTTTTTCACTTTCTCCACGGGGCTGTAAATTCGCGAAATCAACTTAAGCACACTGAGCAAAACAGAAAAAAGAGTTGGCAAACATATGCAAAGCTGACAGCCAGCTGAAACTGACAAAAAAACGCACATCCTGTCAATGTTGTAACCGCTCGCTGTGCTCACAGTTTTGCTGCAACAAATATCACGGAAAGAGCTGAAAGAGCTGCAGTCACTTATGAAACTCTTTAGCCAGGTGTAAAACACATTTATATATTTGCAAATAAATCAAATGCGGGCGAAAGCTGCTCTAAGCTGCCTTCACAATCGACTCTGAGCAAATGGCTTAGCTTGCTCACGCTCAGCTGTCGAGTTCTTATAGAAATGTATGGACAAGGATACTCTAAGGATACCCTTTACAATCGACAGCCCCTTGGCTTATTCTCAGCTATGACTTAAACAGATTCTTCCTCTTTATAACTCCCATCAATAGTTGACTACTTCGACTGATTGTTGGCCGTACGTAATTTATATTAACCGCAGCTGCAAGTCGCGCTTCCCATGAAATCGTAGGCAAGTTATTTTCGCCTACCACAAGTGCCCCGCAGTGCAACTTTGCCAGCAAAAAGTGAGGCGCAAACTCTCTCGCTGAGGCCAGAGCAACTTTTCGTTTGGCTTTTCCAAATGAAATTTTGCGGCTTTTGTGGCGGCAATTGCTTGACTGTGTGGCCAAATATTGTGAGAGAGTAGAACAACAAGCAGTTGCAGCAGCAGCAGAAGGCCTCCACCAGCTAGAATCCCTTATAGCCTAGGCAAGATATGAACATATGCACATTGAGCCACATGCACTCAGCTCTTTTTATAGCTAAATATTTTGCAAATTGCGCACATTCAACAATTGCATTGCAGCACAAATTATTTAGCTCTCTGTGGACGCATAAAATTCCATGACCAAAAGTGTTGATGGCGTCTAAATAACTAAGTGAGCAGGCTCTGAGCAGGCATGACACTAAAAACGAAAGAAAATAGTTGGAATAAAAGCCAAGTCCATCGCGTATATGAAATAAAACTAAGAACCTATAAAGCCAGCACAGCTCCCGCGATAGCAATGCAAATAAAAGCCAAGGCAAACCAAGCCAGACCAGCCCAGCCCAAGCCTGCCCAAGCCAAGCCTGCGGTTTCCCAGTGGCAACTGGGAGCCGCCTTTGGCACCAAATGACAGTAGTCAACGTGGCGCGACCCTTGACTATGCTGAGCTCTGTGATGACAGCACAAGCATGGCGACGAATTCGCATTGTTTATTTAAAAACTACTCCATTATAGAGCGCGAGTAGGAAAGAGAGAGAGAGAGAGAGAGAGAGAGAGAGAGGTGGGTCAGCGCTGCTCAGCTTTATAAAAATGCAATTTCAGGGCGGACAACAGACGACAGCGGCGGCAACAATAACTACAATTACAACAACAGGAACAAGTTGACTATAGCCCTGCTGAGGCGGCTATACACACACAGACAATGGTATAATCGCACTATAAATCCCTCGCGTCGAAACCCAAAACTTTACATTTGCTTTTGCCGGGCGAAGCGACAAAGAAAAAGACAAAAGATTCGCGAATTTTGAGTGGAGAACGAATTGTGAGTGCTCTGGGCGTAGAGCTTTGAGTTTATTTCTAAGGCTTAAAATATAATTTTTTTAATATGTGTGAAAACTATATATTGATGTATTTTACATTTTTAAAAAATATTTTATATTTAAATTTTTATTTTTTATTTATTTTTATAATTTTTTTTATTATTTATTTTTTATTATTTATTTATTATTATTTCATTTTATAATATTTTATATATATGAAAAATATATTTAATGTATTTTAAATTAAAAATATTTTTAAATATTTAAATATTTTATATAAATATATATTTTTATTTATAAATTTTAAATTTCTTTCTATTTATTTTTAAAATTATTCTTTTTTATAATTATTATTTTTTTATTATTTTTTTTATTATTTATTTTTATTTTTATTTATTCTTTTATTATTTAATTTTTTAAATTATTTTTTATTTATTTTATTCTATTTATTATATTTATTTTATTATTACTTATTAAACCAATAATTTTAATTAATTTTTATTTAAATTTATTATTATTATTATTCACATTATAAATGGCAATAAAATCCCTACTAAAGCACTAACAAAAGCCTTCTTCATTCCCACATTTTATCTCCCACTTACAATTTATTCAAATTGCTTATCATTTTCTTATTCAATCTTAGACACGACAAACTGTGCCGCATATTCCAAGTGCCATTCGCACTCATCGTTAGCTATAAAGAAAATACCAAAATTACATGCAACGAGCGCCCAAGAAGCGCTGCGGCCAGGCAGACGGCAGAGAGCAGCGAGGAGCGAAGAGTCAGGCAGCTAGAAGCCGCCAAGCTGCATTGTCCTTGCGCAGCTGCATTGATAGCGGGACCATTGCATAGTTATGGCCATGGTCAGAGAGAAACGTTCGCCTGTCTCCGCTGAGTGGGCGCATGGAGTGTGCGGGCGTGTGAGTGTATGATTGTCTGAGTGTATGTGTGTGTGTGTGTGTTGGTGTGTGGCCGCGCCGGGGCATAATGTTGATGATGAAAACGTGCGCATTGTTTTCAGATTTTCGGAATTTTAATTAAATTTGCATTGTTTCTAGTGGCACTTGACGATGGCCCCAAAAGAGCTGCTGCTCGCATTTAAATAAGTTTCATATTCTTTTGTTTGCCGTGTGGGCGTGGCAGATTTAAATTAGTCGAGCATCTTCCAGCCAGAGCGGCAGCTGCCTAACGACCATGTAAATTTCTAGTATTGAGAATTAATTATTGTCAAGTGAAAGAAACGCAAATTCAATTTAGATAAAGCCAAAGAAATGTGCAAAATATTTTATACTCTGGTCTAAATCCTTTTCCAGCTAGAACTTTAAGAAACTTTCTATTTTATGGTCAAATTATTAAATGTGACACTCAAACAGGCGAGTCGAGTGTGGGTCGAGTCGAGCTCTGCTGTCAACGGCTCATAAAAAATGCTAAACAAGTCAACAACATGCGCCTTCCAATGCTTCACTCAACGCCCTACCTCCCTCCCTCACTCTGCTTCTTCCTTTTTCTTAGCCAGCTGTCAATAAATATGAAAATCCAAAAAAAAAATATAAGAGAGCGAGAGCAACGAGTAGGAAAAAATATCAATCATAATAAAAAATACATAAACAAAGCAAAGTCGACAGCGGGCACATAAGCAAATGTAAATTTCTGTTCTTCACACTCAGCCATCCTCCCTGAGTCCTCCCCCCTTCCGACTCAGCCAGCCTCTGCAGCTAGCATAAGCAAATGTGACAGTTGTTTAGGGAGAGTATGGGAATTTGGGCACGCCCGCTGACAACATCAAATACGTTTTGTCATTTTAAGCCAACTAAATGTTGTCTGTTGTCAATTGGCGGCCGTTAGCCAACTAAGAGCCTGTTCTAGCGGATTTGCCAGAGTATTTGGGAGAGTAAAAAATATTGTGGGGACATAAGGCTTAAAACCTGTTTAAATTAAGTGATTTTGAGCCTTGAGCCTTAGGGTTAATCAGCAAGGCGAATGTTAGACAAGTTGATAGATCGAAGAACTATATATATCTTAAAGCTTAAATTATTTAAGAAAATATATTAATTACTTTAACTTATATGTTACACCTTTATCTATATATTATATCTTAAACTATTTCTAAGCTTTGCATAGTTGCATTTATATATTTTTATTTTATTATTAACAATATTTTGTATTTTACTATAAATAAAAAACAGCTATAAGTTTTTCTATACCTTCTATAAAAATAAAAAATCAAATTTTAAATCAATTTTACTCTTCTTTCTCTAAAAGACTTTTACTCCCTGTCTCTCCCTCTCTGCCTCTTTCTGACTATTTCACATTGATTAGTTTGATTGATTTCTCTGTTCTCCTCCATCAAAATCTATTAGAAATAATTAATGAAATGTCGAATATCGTAGAGCACACAACGCAGCTGCAGTGAGTACTTGGAGTAGCGCAGACTGCTTTTGATTTATACAGACTCCAAGCTGAGAGCCAATATTTCACGATTTTTCTCGCTGTTGTTGCTGACCATTTATAATGTAACACTCATACACACACACAGACGATTGCGCCACACACAAGCAGCGAAGTGCCTTTTTAATTAACTGAAAAAGGCTTCACAGTCAGTCAGGGAGCATTACGAAATATGTGTGTATAGAGCTGGCCACATACATATGATGTGTGTGTTCTTTACAACTATGTTGGATGATGTTTGCATGTACCGCGTTGCTTTTTGTATTTCTTTTGTTGTTGCTGCTGCTGCTGTTGTTGTTGTTGTAGCTGTGTTTAATAACCAACAACAAAATGTACAACAGCCGCCGTGCCAGGCCAAGCCACACCCTGCCACACCCTGCCACAGACACCGCTAATTAATTATGCACTCGTAAAGCTCAGAACTGGGATTTCCGAGCTGCGGCCATATGAGCTATGTGAAAGTCTTAGTAAAAATATAAAAAATATATTAAATATATATTTTAAGTACATATCAAATAATATTTATATAAAAAGTATATTTCAAATATTCTTTGCAGATTTTACAGGAGCTGAAAAACTTTGCTCTTCTTGTTAAAATATATATTTTTTAATTTAATTAATTTATTGGATAGTGGATATATCCCACTCATACCCAATGTTCATTAAAAAAAATTGTCAAAAAAATGAAAGTTCGAGAAGTTTCATTAAGTATTTTAAATATATTTTGACCTGATATTTATGGAATGCAAAAACCTCAGTTCTTCTAGTCAACATGTCTATTATTAAAACATTAGGTATTTATAACTATTTAAGAAATTTTATTAAAGCAAATATGGATATTATATTTATCAAAAATGTTGTTTAAATCCTACAAAAGTTCAATGAAATATTTTTATCGGAAACATCTTTCATAACTAAAAAAAATTCCTCAAATATATTTCATTTTAAGGGCATTCCCTGGCCGTTGTGTTTGCATTAGCAAACAGTTGCTTTTGTTGCATTTGTTTGACTTCAAGTGGCTGCCACGTGTCCACTTGCAGCATAAACAGAACATTTTACAATATTTTCTGCTCATTTTTATATATATATATTTTTTTTTGTTTCTCGTTTCTTTCTGCATAAAAATCGCAGCAAAACGTTTTTGGTAGCTGCAGCTGCTTTGGTAATGGAATGTGATGGTGACTTTTGGTCCCTCGGCAAATGCCAAGGCAGACAACATGCCAGAGCCGAATGGGAGTATGAGGAGAAGGAGGAGCAGCAGTTGGAGCTGTGGGTGTTCCGGAAGTTGAGGCAAAGTAAGCGCAAGATTGTTTAGTCTTTGTCTATTGCTTTTGTTGCGCAATTCTCTGCCAGTCTAAGTTCGGCGAGACCGTTTGACTAATGCCCTCTAGTTATAGGAAGTATGAGGGAGACTTGGAGCTAGAAATGTGAGTAATCGAGGTGGAGAAATTTTAAAGAAATTCTCTATGCAGTGAAGATATTAAAAATTTTTCATGTGATAAAATAAATACAATATAAATAAATTTTTAAAAAATGTAAATAAATTCATTTATTTTTTTATTATAGTAATAGCTCTTACTAAAAACTTAATTAAATCTTTGGTTTACTTGAACAACTCTTACAGCTTCAGCTATACTTCAATTATTCAATCAGTGCAACTGAACTATGCCGTTAGGTCTGTTCGTCAAAGAAAATAGTTATCTATATACCCTATGCTGCTTGTAAAGTGGTTCCAATTCTTTCATTTCCTACCAAATCCCTCCAATTCTTTTCAGTGCATGTGTACTTTTTTGTTGTTTATCTATGTGCCCATATGCATAGCAGAATGTGCACAGCTCGCATTCGTTTTGCGACTTTATGTGGATCTCACTCTATCTCTGTCTCATTTTCTCCTCCTGCCTCGCTCTCCCTGTCTCTCTCTCTTTCGGTATCTCCCTCAGTGCATGCATATGAAATTGAATATTTTTATACAGCGATGCCATAAACGTGCGCATTGCTGCATACTTTAAGGCGTCGTTCGGGTCTATTCAAAAGCCGTTGGCCTTAGTTTCAATTCGGTTGGAAAATTTGCTGTGATAGTAAAATGTTTATTGTTATCTCCGAGTGTCAGCCTACGTGACAATTTCAATCTTTGTTAGCATTCGAGCATTCGAGAATGCAGCACAGCAGCAAAAAAAAAACGTAATAAAACGATAGCATAGAAAGCCTTTCTCGATGCATTTCAAACACCAACTCTCGATAGCTGACAGCCACGCTATAGAAATTCAAAAAATATTTAATGCAATCGTGAATGGGCCACATTTGCAAATATTGACAGGGCAAAGCACATAGAGATATGGACTTAAGTCTGAGACTGGGAATATGAATATCATATGTATATGAATTGTATATATTTTTAAGATAAGCTAAGAAAAGTCTAGAGTTTTCTTCATTTGCAGAACTTTAAACATTTAAATTCTTCATAGTTTGAACACTTCTTGTCAGACTTCGACTATTTTGTGCGGTGAATACGATGACGTTGCATGTCAAGCACTCGGGAAGAATACAAATATATATCTTTACATAAAATATATATATATAGTCCTACACATATACCCACACATCTCTGTATAATCATATGTATGTCTGGCTGCATTATTAATCGAGCAAGCATCATTTTAATAACAAGCAGACAAGTTTGCTGGCAAAGCACTTAACGTTTTCCTATTGCCCGCTTGATGACGGCACAAAAGATGGCGAAAATTAGACAGGAAGTTTCGTTGTCTGAATGGGGAAAAACTCGTCAGGAAAGTTGATTTATTGTGTTGACGCTGTGAAATGGTTTGCACATGGATTCTCTTGTCTACTTTGATGCGTTTCATTTGTTTGCCAGCTTTCTGCAAAGTGCATTCTCAGGCATCGCCTTTATGTCTGGTTGTTGTTGTTGGCGTTGGTGCTATTGTTGTTTGTTTGTTGTTTATGGCAATTTATTTTCATGCGCTTCACAAAATGCAAAATTATGCCTGGAAGCTTAAGAAATTTCAAACGAAATATTTTTGCAACAAATTAAGTGTTGGCATTACTCTGAGGCAATTTTAATTGATTTTTCAACAAGTTTCTAATTGATGTGGAAAATAATAGAGTAGCGCAGAGGGGAGTGAGTGCGAGTTCCATGGAGTTCATTGTTTAGCTGCAGACAATTGAGTCCATATAGGACTTTTGAGATGATAGTATTAAATAACTTCTTACAATATAAAAATATTTAATAAAAATAAAAATTTAGTAATAAAGAATTCCCCAATTAAAACTTTAGTTGCTCTGCTAATTTAAGCTTCAAGTGCTCTCTTTAATTTCATTTCCACATGCATACTCAAACAAAGTGCTGAGCCAAGGCCCAAACATTCCACAGGCCTTCGACAGGCACTCTGTAATAAAGCAATCAGTCGAAAAATTAAAAAACCCATACAAAAGATGACAACACACACACACGCACACATTCTCTCACACACACACACACACATAAAAAGCGTTAATAAAAGCGTTGAAAAAACACTCGCTAGCTATGCATTTTGTAGCTGCAATCCATGGGATAACAGGATTCGTTTGGTTTAGGTTCGGGTTTGGGTTTTGGGCTTTGGCATTAGGTTGGCTGGCTCAAACATCATATGGACGACCTTTCAGTGAAACGGGACAGCCACGTCTGCCACGTCAAACGCTTTGTTTACAAAATGTCGGCACTTTTTCCCCTTTCACCAACGAAAAGTGCCAAAAAGAAGCAAGAAGCACAGCAGAAGGGTTGGAATTGGTTCCACATTCAATCAACCATCTGCAGTAGCTGCAATTTGTTTTTTGTATTTTTTTGTATTTTCGCTTTTGCTTCTAGCCCAGACAGCGACCAAAAACAAAACGTTGGCCAGTTTTCGGTGGGTGCTTGGCTGCTTTTATAATTCCTTTGTACAATATTTGTTTGGCAATGAATTTAATTGATGTTCACAGCCAGCCAGGCAGCCAGCCAGCCAGCCAGCCAGACACCGCCTACAGCTGGAGAGTGAGACAGGGAGTGCTAGTGCCAGACAGCTGCTGCCCATTGGCAAATGCGAGAGCGTGCGAAACTTCAATCAATTTGATTTTATTGCTCAGCGATAGAATCACAAAAGGTGTCGACCAGGCATTTGTGGTTTTGCTATATATACGAGACTATGCCAATGTGTTGCCAATTAATGTTTATTTACATTAAAAGAAATATAATAAATATTTTTTGGGAGGTAGAAGTAGATGGACAGATACATGTGTATCTAGATATTTATATTTATATAGATAAATATTTGCAGATAGTTTTTTTAAATACAAAAATCAATTTAAAAGCATTTACTGCATAATTTAGTTTCTATTTATTAAATTTTTAAAATATCAAAAAATAAATTGTATATTTTATATAAAAACAAATCTTTCCTCTTTAATAATTATTTTTTCTCACTATTATCTTATCTTTTTCTTTACTAGTTTCCTTTATTTACTATAAGTGCCCAGTAGTTTTCCCTTTCTCATATGCAAATATTTGCCGCTGAGCGATCACTGCTGAGCACATTAAACACTTTCAGTTCCAGCTATTAAGCAACGCTCGCCCCTGCTCACTTCCTCGCTCACCTCCCATTCCACAACAAAATTAATTTGCGGTTCATGCTCACATTTCGCAGCCATCAAGTAAATGAAATTGGCTTTTGTCACATGTGGGCCTCAGGAGCTGCCTGGCAACGCTTCCAAGTTCCACTAAGTGTCAGTAAGCCAAGGCTCTATGTATATACTATATAATAAAAACCTCACACACGCACGCACAGCTTATTATTAATAGACTTAGACACACACACACACTCGCGCACACACACATAGAAAATTCGCTAAGCCCGGCAAAGGGAAATTTTATGCATGCGCCACACAAAACTTGACTAATTACAAATTTAGCCACAGGTTAAATGGCGAATTACTCGTAAATCACTTCAAGCAAAAGGAAATGAGCTAAACGCAGTTTAACAGCTAAACAGAGAGAGAGAGATAGAGAGAGAGAGAGAGAGAGAGAGAGAGAGCGTTCGCTGCCCACATATGCGTCAAACAACAACAAGAAGAACAAAAGCTCTTAGAGATTAGATTTTTTCTATTCATCCACTTTGAGTAAATTTCGTATTTGCTTTTCTCTTTGCTTTTGTTTTTGTTATTTGCTTTTCTCTTTGCTTTTGTTTTTGTTTCTGTATTAATAATAATCAATTGTGTTTATGCTAAAGATTTATGCCTTGCCAAGCAGAAACAATAATACGCGTGTCCCTTTGTCCTTTATCAAGGCTCAATTAATATTTCAGTTGAATTGCAAAACTGAGGCAAATGAATGGCATCAGCCAAATTAACTATGCCATTGAGCTTAACATTTAGCCAAATTGAGAACAGATAATTTGGGAAGGGGTACGATACGGACAGGGAATAGTTAATCAAGAGTCTACAATGCTCTGCTATTTTCTTTTTACATTACAATCAAGCTAAGAGCTCTAAAATAAACTTCAAGTATATTTAAAATTCAAAAATAATCATTTAAAATAATTATTTTATTATATTTAAATTTTTTTTTTGTTATTTATTTCAATTAACTTATATTTTATTTAATTTTTTTATTAATATATTTTTATTTTCTATTAATTTATATCTTTATATTTTATGCCACTCTAACTAATTTTATTTCATTAAATATTTTCAATTTCTTTCCATTTTAATCAATGTATCTCATAATTATTTCACTCTCACCAAACAAACAAGCTATCAAGCACTTTCCTTCCACTTTCTGCTGTTCTTGTTGCTTGGCTAAATTTGTCTAAATTAATATGCAATTAATGGCGCCACTTGCTGGCTAAACACGCCCCCACGCAGCCCCTGCAGCCCACGCACCCACCTCAAACCGCTTGGCCGCAACTTTTCAGCACTTTTCTTGCACAGCGTGTGGACCACGCGACGTATGCGCAACGCGCTTTTTAATTTATGCACTTTTCAACTAATAATTTATGTGTGAAACAAACGAGGCAAATGCCACGCCCAGTTAGCTGCTGCTGCTCCTATTGTTGTTGCCAACCGTTGCCTTTGCCGTCGTTGTGTTGCTCTAATTTTATGAATTATTGCTGATTAATTAGATTGTTAGGCGAATGGCAACGATGCCCGAG
This sequence comes from Drosophila paranaensis, assembly GCA_035047545.1. Classification (NCBI taxonomy): domain Eukaryota; kingdom Metazoa; phylum Arthropoda; class Insecta; order Diptera; family Drosophilidae; genus Drosophila; species Drosophila paranaensis. The sequence goes on along the minus strand of JAWNPL010000145.1, from coordinate 9,051,817 downwards.
GAGTGTACATAATATATTCACAACTTTCTGCTCTTTTTCTTTGTGCTCAGAGGGTTGAGTCAAAGTGGGGGTAAGCGGCATCTATTGGTCAGCTGAGGAGCTGGAACACGTAGCGGAAATGGTGTGTGCGGCGTGAATGACGGAAATTAATAAGAAAATAAATCACATGGCAGCCGTTTTTACTGCTCTCGCATTGCCCACATTTGCCACCCAAAATTCTGCCCCCTTTTGCCCAGCTCCGGCCCAGCCCTGACTTTCTGTCAAAGGCAAAGACGCTGCGGAAGGAAGTGTCTAAAGTGTTGCGGTTGATTTACGGCATTTTATTCCATTTTTTTTTTCTATTTTCTCGTTTTCTTTTCTTTTGCTTCTTTTTTTTGGAACGCGGAAGTGTTTTCGGTAGCTGCCGGATGTCCGGGAAAAACTGGCACAAGGGCAAGCAGCAAGCAGCATAAAGCGCGCAGACTTTTCACTTAGCTGGTGTCATAAGAAACGGGTTGATTCTGACTGGGTCATGATAAATGCCTCATGAGTTATTAATTAGATTGCTTGTTTATTATGAGAAATACAATTTCCGCTTAATTTGCTAGTGAATTGAATTGTATATTTAGTGAGTATATAAAAGTGGATAGGAGGCAGAGAGGGAAGTAGCTGAGATGCTCAGAGAGTAGATAACTTTTTTAATATATTTATCATATTCGATATATTATATATTAAATATATATTTATTTTTTTATTTATCTATTTTTTTTTTTTTTGTAATATGTTGTTAATGTTTTTTTTTTTAATTTCTTTTTAGTATTTTCTGTATTATATAATTTCTAAAAATTTTTGAAATTTTGCATTATTTAAAATGAGTTTTAAATACTTAAATATATAAATAAAATAGATGTTTAAAAATATAAATTTCATTTCATTTATATATCTTAATATTTACACTTTTTCATAAACAAAATAAGAATATATAAATGAAATAAAATATATAAATAAAAATTTAATTAAACATTTTAAGCGCTCAATTGAGATATAAATAAAAATATATATATTTTTTACGATATATATATTAAAGTCTTTTTCAACGCAATTAATCAAGTCAGCAGTGCACTCAATTCGGCTCATTCTCCGGCATTTGTTGTGGTTATTTGCAAGGTTTTGCTGCTGTTTCAAGAGTAAAACAATTACACGCGGCTGCAACCGCACTGGCGGCAAATTGAAAAAATGCAACAGACAAAATTAAAGAAAATATTTGCAGGCAGCCGCGTGGCCAAAAGTAGATGCATTAAGCACATGCACATTGTTGATGTTTAAAATATTTAACCAAATGCCCACGTATGCGCACACAGCACAGACCCAAACAGCAGCCAAACCACAATCAAACAGAGAGAGGGGAAGCAGGTAGAGGAAGGTAAAAAGACAGACGGCCAAACAGATAAACAATCAATAACAACAACAGCAGATTTTTATCATCAAACAGAGCTGAGCCGAAAAGGCTTATGGGCTAAGTACATAAGATGAACTATTTTAAATGCATTCATATCTGTTTTTAATGTGCATTATTTCTCTGTCTGCGAGTTAAGTGGAAAGAGGTAAAAAGAAAATATGCGAGTAATATTTATATTTAATAATTATTTTAAAGAATATACTTATATTCAAAACTTAAACTAACAGATGTTTTTTTAACAAAAACAACAAAAAAGCAATTTTGTGATATGTGATCAGCTGCTAAATATATATTTCCTTTAGTTTAATTCTGAATTACTCAACAAGAACAAAAAAAAATTAAATAAATAAATAATATACATATTATAAAAAAAATATAAAAGTGCAAGAATTAACTATTAATATTTTTTATAATATCAAAAAATTATTTTAAAAATAAAATAAAGTAAAATTGGACTTATACAAAATGAAGAAGCTTAAAATTTTAAAAATTAAATTAAATAAATATGCACACGGTCAAAATTTATATTGATTAAAATTCATATTCGTGCTTCACTCCCATTCTGACTTTTCTAACATTTTAACATTTATATGTATTTATTTTAAAATAATTTCTCAGCCCTGCCTATTAGCAGCTGTCACTGCTGCAACTGTTTAAGCATATGTCATTTGGGACAAGTGTCATTGGATCTTTAACAATTAGAGAGGTTTGAGCAGTTGGCGTTGGCCACAATTCGAAATGTGCTCAAATCTGTTTCGCAGCCAGTGAAAATTTGAGCTGCCCTTTTTGTGTGAGCCGCAGAACAGCGCTCGCTGCTGTCATTTATCATTGGTTTGCTGCCCTTGCCACTCGCTCAACACTTTGACTGACAATTGCCACACGCACACACACACACGCACACACTTAAATACACACACATAGCATTACCGCATGGCGAATTTTTGGTACCCTTTTTGCGGCTCGTCTTTCGAAATTGTTTTGTTCGGTGGTTTCATGTATGCCAAAGAGAGAGAGAGCGAGAAAGAGAGAGAGAGAGAGAGAGAGAGAGAGAGAGAGAGAGAGGAAGGGAGGGAGACTGAGTTGGGCACATAAAATTGAAATACCATTTAAGGATTCGTGCAGTCATCATAATATAAAGAGTCATAATAATTTGTCAAATGCGATTTTTGTCTGCTGCGGACGTTTATGTAATGAGTTTTTATGCCCCTTTACAGCCATTTTCGGTTGCCTTCACAATCTGCGACTCGACGATGATGACGATGGCGATGTCGACGATAATGATAATGGCCATGATGATCGGAATAATTGCGTGTGCGGTTAATGTGATTTTTCAATTGATTTCTCGTGTGTGCAGCGCTCATGAAATTGAGTTATAAATGACCAGTAAAACTGTGTTGATTTTTATTGGACATGGGCAATGGTTTATAACATCAACAGATTGTGTGGTAATCGCTCATGGCAGCAGCGCATGCAAAGCGCATCACATGCGCAGCAGAAACAGCAGCAGCTCAGGACCCATTTCAGCCAGCCGGCTTTAATTTGTTGCTGTTGCTGTTGACTCTTAGGAGCACTTTAAGATGATTTTAATTATTGAAAATATGTTTTATGAGCGAGAAGAGATGGGAATTGAGCGAAATTCTTGCTACTTGAAATGCGAGTTAGGCTATGCCATATTTATGATTTTAAAATAATGTAATATAAAATAATATATTTAAAATTCTTTGGCTTTGAGGTTGAAGTATTGAAAAATATTTAATAATTACTAAAAAAAAATATAAATATATATATAAAAATATTTTTTAAATATATTTAAATTTTTATTTAGTTTTTTAATATTTCGAAAATATTTGTTTGTTATTTTTTTATATTTTACCAGAAAATTTACATAAAATTGTTTTTAATATTTAAATATATTTATATCTATTCAATACATTATTATTTGGAATATACTATTTAAATTCTATTTTAACTTTAAATCAAATATAAAATTTCATGAACTTGAAAAAAAATTTTTAAGCATATTTCATATATTAATGAAATCCTTTGTGATCCTTTAAATCATATCAAAATTTCAAAAAACCTTTACTAATCTTTTGTCTTCAGCTCCCCGTATCAACATATTTGCATATTTCAGCATTTAACTCCACGAATTATGCAAAATTTGAACACAATTTTTAAGCTAATGCCATTATAGAGCATTAACACATTTGTAAAAATTCTCAGACTAATTTGAATTCACTCTCAAAAAAAGGCAAAGAAGAAGCAGCGGCAGCAGGAGCACAAGTTCGAGTGGTTTGGCAATGTCAGACCACAAAATCCGCACTTAAAAGTTCATTTCTGATGTTTTCATTTCCGACAAATTTAGCCATGAGAAATCGTGTGGGAGTTAGGTGAGTGGCAGAAAGGAAGAAAGGTGTAGAAAATGGAAAGTTGTGCGTACTGCTGCACTTCGCTTAGCGTAAATCATAGAGAAAAACTCTCGTAAAAGTAATAATGCGATTAAGTCTGCTTAAGCGACCCAAAGCGTACTTAACAAACTGAGCCTCAGATGGATGCCCGAGACGGATATAGATAGAAGACGTTCGCTGGCTCTATGAGCGGATAGCGGGGTTCGAGGGGCAGTTTGCTTAAACTTTTGACACAAACAACAACACAAGGGAGGAGAAGCAGAAGCAGAAGCGGAAGAAGATGTATAAGAAACGGGTAAAGCTGCAAGTCGAGGCGTGGCTGGGTTTGAGACGCGATAAAGATGCTGACGCTGTGGACAAATGAAAGATTAAAAGTCAAAATGATTAATTGTTGTTGTTGTTGTTGTTGTTGTTACTGTTGCTGTTGCTGTTGCTCTTGCTGTTGCTCTTGCTGTTGTTGCAGCTGGAAACGAGACGCTCAAACTTTTTGCGCACTGGAAAAGCGCAATTGATGGCGCGGCCTTCTGCGTCCGCAGAATCTTACAGCGAAATTGATTTTCAACTTTGGCCCGCATTGTTGCAGCTCTGCGGCTTTGGCCAACAATAAATTAATTTTCTCTCAACTAATATATATATGAGCGCAACTCCTTAATTGGAAAGCCAAAAAGAACTCTGCTTCGCTGCCAGCAGATATTCGCGCAGCTCCCATTTGCATAGCAGTGCGAAATGGCAAAGAAATGTTTCGTGTATTTTGTAGATTTTCACACTAAGTAGCTTACAATTATTTATTTATGTTCGCTTTGGGGTCTTATGTACTTGGCAACTGCTTTTGACAGTTGTTGCGGCTTAGCGGCCATGAAATGAACCTCAAAACAGCAGTTCTTAGCGCTTTGGTTGCCTTTGGTCGGCTGTGGGCTGTGTGTGTCCTGCGCCGCCCATGTCCTGCGACAAGTTTAAGCTTAAGTTTTGCATAATTTGGCAAACGGACAGGCGATTCGACGGCTTTTGTGGAAGAGTAACAAATGACAAAGGTTGAGTATCTACAGAGATTTTTGAGTGATGGACTTAAAGTGGAAAATGGGAATGAGTTGAGTATGTGAGGGAAATTAGAAAATATATTTTGATTCAAATCGAGATCTAATGAGTTGCCAGAAAATTTTAAGGGAATAATAGAATTTTAAAGAATTTAAAAGAATTTTTAATAATATTTTGTGAGCATATTCAGCAAACCAATTTATATTCATATCAAATATAACAAAGTCGTTTCTCATTATCACTTTAAATAATCTTGTAAATATTTTCTTTGTATAAGTCTACTCTAGTTTGAACATAACAAACTCATATTCAAATTCATATTAGTAACAGCTGAAGTATATGTGATTAAAAACATATGAAAAGGAGTCTGATAAGTCAAATTCATTTTCACATCAAATAAAACTTAATATTTTCTGAAAAATATCCCTCAAAAACTTCCTTATCCCATCCAAAACAAGTTTATTTTATATCCAAAAACTTTACAAAAAAAATATTAAACTTTATAAAATCACAACTAAAAACTCTCTTTACTTGTTTACAATATTGCTTAAGACTTAAAGACAAAAAAAAAGTGAAAAGAAAACAAAAATGCTGGAATGTATTTTGTGATTTACTTAAAATGCCATTAGACTTGTCGACGAGCTGGCAGAGCATTGCAAAAACACTTGACACTCTCAGCTGGATGACTGAATGGTGCCACTTGGCAATAGCACCGCCCGCTGTCTAAGCCACCCAACGCCCACCCGCCCACAACGCAGTCAAGTCAGCCCAGCTCTGGCAGCTCTAGCAGCTCTGCTAGCTAGGCAACCCCTTTTGACTATCGCATAAATACATGTTTTATTCATCAGCTGCAGTTGGCTGCCATTGCAACGGAAGTTAGTTTATGCCAAGTCGGGACATCGGGACAACTGCCTCAGCTTGCCACGCCCCCCTCGTCTTCAAAAAAGTTAGTGAATTAAATCAAATTTACGCTTCAATTGATTTTCATGCTGACTTGAACTTGGGGGCGACTTGCAGCGACTGCAGCAAAATTGTTAAAGTTTCGCCTCGCTTACAAATTTTGCTTGACTGCTTTAATTGAAAGCAAAAAGTTGTGCCAAGCCAACTTCGAGTTCTTGGCCAGTTCATAAATTCGTTACACTTATTTGTTCCCTTTCTTTGGCCATAAATAATATTCGTGCACTTTGTGCCAAACACGCTCATAAAATGCAATAAACACTTCTTCCAATGGCTCTCTCGATACGAAATGAAAACGATTTGGCCAACAGCAATTTTTTCTTGGTGGCCAACCAGCTGAAACGTGATCAAAGCAGCACACGCCACGCCCCCCAACGACCACACATAATTTGAGCGCCAAATAGAGTTGGCTATGTAATTGCAATTACGACGGACTTTTTGCAGAGTTTGTCAACTGCAGAGCAGTCGCATAAGTAGAGGGCAGGCAGCAGCAATTGAGTGGGAAAATAAGTAAGAATGTTGCAGTCGGGTAGGACCGACTGCAGAATACTTATTTACGTAAGTATATTTACGTAAGTATTATAAACATTTTGAGCACATTAATAGAGCGCGTTAACAGCTCGAAAGCAGAGTCAATGTAGCGCTAAAAATAGAGTCAGAGTTGAGCCACAACTCAGCCAGAGGCAGAGCAGAGCCAGAAGCAGAGCCAATGGCTGAGCGAGAACTCAGGCAGAGAGGCACAGCTATTAGCAGAGCAAGAGATCAGCAACAGTTGAGCTAGATCAGGAGAAGAGCCATTGCAAATGCAATAGAATTCTGCTTGAGTTATCAGCTGCCAGTTGAGCTATATATATTATAGACTATAGACAGCTTGGGTAATTATTATTATTATTATTATTGTTATAAACTATAAATATATACAACATATAACAAATATAGATATATATCTTTTTCATTACATATATTCACATTAATATATTAATAAATAAAAGCATTCTCTCCCTCAACTTCCCAAATAAAACGCTAATGATAAAAGCTTTCTATAAAACCTTTTACAAAAAAAAAACACGCACACATAAATAACTTAAATAACTTTTCTTTTAGCCCACATTTCACACACACGCACATACATACACGCAGCCCACCTGGCACACTGCTCGCTGCACTCTCAGCGCTGTGGCATGCCACGCAAAATGGATTAAATCAAAATCTGTTGACTGTTCTGTGCCGCAATGCAGCGCTGGCGTTGACTGTGCAACTCATACGCCTCGTGGTGCTTAGACGCATAAATCAATTGAAGAATCAATGAAGTGCAGGCGCACGAACCGAACCCAACCAAACCCCAACCCAACCCAGCCCAACCCGGAGCCCAAGCCCCAAGCCAGCGCAACGAGCCTGCAAAAATGAATGTCCCAATGCTTCGATGCGGCCCGGCCCATGTCTGATTCATGTGTCTCGGCTGGCTGATAAACTGGTGGCACACAAAGCGAGAGAGACAGGCGGAGAGAGTGAGAAAGAGGCAGGAAGAGTTTGAGGAATAGAGTGAGAGATAGATCGTGGGGCAGTCACATAATTGAGCCAGCAATTTACAGGATGCGTGAAAGCTATTCAAAGTTGTTTGTGTTTATGCTATTGTTGTTGTTGTAGTTGTTGTTGTTTTTATTGTTGTGCATGTGCCTGTATGTGTGGGCGTTGTTGCTGAGACAGCATTGAGTGGCAACAATACACATGCGTGCTATAATTTAGCTATCTTTCACACATAATTCACAGCTGCAGCGAAAAGGGACGAGGAGGATGACGAGGACGAGGACGAGGACAGTCATTAGCATTGCTGCATTTGTCTGCGAAACGGAAACGGAAATCGCGCTGCATTCAAAATGCCAGACGAAACACACGACAGCAACAACAAGTTGCCGCAGCACACAATGAGAAGAAAGCGCGTGGCATTTCTAAATAGGCGTGGCAAATGCAGAATAATGCTAGACGAAAATGTGGGAAAATGTGTGTAAATTAAATATTTAAACAAAAAAATTTTATATATAAAATACATGATGAAATATTAATATATAAATATTAAAATATATTATAAAATATGATATATAAAAAATATTTAAAATTTACAAAATATATATCAATTTTTATTTAACAAACACTTTTTGCATGTTTAAAAATTAAGTTTTTATATTTTATGTATGAAAAAAAAAATTATAAATTTAAATATTTACTTAATATATAAATAATATTGCAAAAAATAAAAACAAATATTTAAATAACTACTATTGAAAATATATCAAGTGTATAACACTATACATTTCATTTGGTTTTTATTTAAATTAAATTTAAATTTAATTGTATTCTCTTAGTTTTTATTTATTCTCTTATTTTTAATTTAAAGTTAATAAAATACAAAAAAATTTAAATTAAATATATTTTATATATATTAATTATTTTAAATTATTATAAAACATACAAAATTCAAAATCTGACATATAATATGTTTATCTAGTTAGAGTTATCAAAATCCAAAATACTTGTCTATGTACAATATATTTTATAAAATTCATATTTATTTACTGTCCCTGTACCCTTCTCTGATTCCCCTTCTCTCACTCTTCCTCTGCATCCAAATACTTGTCACAAAATTGTACACGTATAGTCACACATACTCAACCTCTCCCTCTCTCTTTCTCTCTCCCTCTCTCAGTCCCTGCCCTTTTGAGTCACAAGCTAATTCCTTGTTTTACAACAAAAATGTATGTGCATCCATTCTTTGCTCTTAATCAAATATCTTTGCTAGCCATGCAACTAAAAGAGCTCCAGCACTGCATGAATAAACGTTTTGTAAATGAACTGTATAGTCTCGAGTCTACCATCAGCAATAACTCCCACTCCCACTCCCAGTGCCCCTCTGTCTCTCTTTTAATATAATGCTTCAGGTAAAAACATTTCAACTATCTAAAATCCCCCAAAATAAAATAAAAAGCCCGCCCAGCTGCTGTCTGTTGCATCTGGCAGCTGATGCGCCGCCCAAAAAATCGTGTATGCAAAATGCTTGAAAAATGCATAGTAGCCATGTTCGAGTGAAAAGGGCGGTGGGCGGTGGGCGTGGCCGAGGTTCAATATTGAAAGTGCACTTGGTCGGTGCGGTTCAGCCGCAGCAACAAGAATAACAGCAACAGCAACGAGACAAACAATTTGCAACAATGTTGTAATCAACAAAAATGTCATCATCAACGACAACAGCAGCAGCAGCAGCAGCAGAGGCTGAGGCAGCAGCAGAGGCAGAGGCAACAGTGGCAGTTGCAAAGGGGCAAGTCCTGGAAAATGGTCAGTGACAACGTCAACCGGAGAGTTCATCGACGACTCATCAACACGTAAGCAGCACAAAAAATGAAACAAGACAACTGATAGAGCCTATCGTAAATGAACAACTAGCAAATGCCCTGTACACAGCATAAAAGGAATGATATAAAATCTTGAGCTTAAGCTTCAGGCTAAGCTATATATTGCTGTATGCACCCAAATCTATATCTTTACGTATATATATTTAACACATTCGTAGCACTCGCTTATCTAGCCTATAACACCTCCCTCTCTCACCCGCTAGCCCTGCTCATCCGCAACTGTTTCCAACATATTTCTAGGGTATGCAGAATGTCAACAATTTTAGCCAATAGCTTGACCATAGTTGCCTGCCCGTTGTCAACACACCGCACACTCACACACATACCCTTGCACAGCAGCATGCGGCCGCCGGAAATGTCAACACACCCACACACCCACACACACACACACACACACACACACACATGCTCGCAGCATACGTTGTTGTCTGTGTGCTCTGCTGCTGCTGTCTCTCTTTCATAATTCAAACTTTAGCTGCTGTTGTGCTCGTCACGCCTACCGAATTTATGCAACAAAATATATAGATACCATAAAAGTGAGAAAACATTAGGTGACTGGCTCCAAAATACCCTGTACAAGAGTATTTTTTGTCTATTAATAAAAGTTAACAATAAAATCATATGCAATAAATATGAGTATTTAAACAGTAGATGCTCAACTAAGAGATACTCCGGATAATACAATTAAGTATTTTAAAATTTATGCAGCACAATATATACTTCATAGTTTTAAAGCAAAAAATCATAGGCCAAGAGATACCCTGTAGCAGCTATTTATTGACAGGCATTTGCTCTGTAAGTATATATTAATATACATATGTATATTATATATTTGACATATTTTAGATATTTTATATATATATTTTATATATTTATATATTTCTATATTTATCCTTCAACTCTCCCACCAACTAAATCTGTTTTATTTTTACAGTCTATTACCTTAATATACCCAATTTTCGTCAATTTTCAATGGGTATTGCCTGTAGAAACCGTCAATAAAAACTTTAGTAAAACGAAAATTAAATACGAAAATAAATTGATAGACTTTGTTTTGAGACTCTTGCTTCAATTTGACAAGCCTGATTGCTTTTGGCCCGGCCCGGCCTAAAAGTACCAGCCTAAATATTGAATTTAACCGAAAACCAAGCAAAAAGCCAGGCCAAAAGAGTTTTAGCCAAAAACAATTTCCACACATTTCTGTTGAAAATGGAAATCAGAAGTGAAATTAATATCGAGGCAATAGCATTAAATATTAGAACAGCTAATTTAGCTGAATAAGTTTGCTCGGCAACAAAAGCTTCATTAATATAATTTACATAGTAAGTGTTTTCGGCCGGAGCTCGCGGAGCACATAAATTAATTGCTTGTTTAAGTTTCACATCAAATGGAATTGTCTGTGTGTGGTAAGCCCACCAGCCACGCCCCCCCCCCCCCCTCCCGCCTGGTACAATTTAATATTTATTGCTTTTTATGCGGCTCGCACAAAACGCAGGCGTCAGATAAATATATACGACAATAATAATAAGTAGACGCTAAAGGAGCAGCAGCAGGAGCTGAAACTGGAGGAGGAAGAGGAGCGGCAGCAGCGGCAATAGCTAGTAAATCACTTGGCTCACAGACAAGGGACATTGTGCCTGCCCCTGCCTCTGCTCCTGCTCCTGCCCCTACCCCAATCTCAGGCCTACTCTTAGCCATCTCCTTTTCTTTTGGCAACATAATAAGACGACAACAAAAGCGGTCGGCGACAGCGCGCTAGGCTCAGGCTCTAAGCAAAGCCAAAAATTGAATTGTTCTCAGTTTGTCAATGTGTCTGAAAGGGCTTTAGAAAATTGATTGGGCGGCAAGGGGTGGTGGGTGGGTGTGGCATGGGCAAAGCCTACTGCCAAATGAGAACTGCCATATGGATATGATATAATTTCATGCTAGAGCAGTCGACGCTGACAGCAAAAAAAAAAGATGGAAAAATGTGAAAATTCTCCTTTAGTTTTACGTTTTAATTTCTCAGTTGTCAGCCGCAGAGAATGCCGGACAGCAGCCTAAAAGTTTCAAACTGACAAGAGCAGCTGAAGAAGAAAATGCGCAGAGCTGTGTGTCTGTATGTGTGTGTGTGTGTGTGCGGGGTGCGAATGCAGCTTCAATTCATTTTTGTGGCACAAGCTGCCCTGGATGCTTGGCTTGGTGAAAGGTGTTACACACCTCGAAGTAATTTGCATCATTTTACGCTTAACGCGCCCGTCCAAGCCGGCCAGGCCAGCACACAGTGCACTGCGTCTGGCGTTGCCAGACCAACTGACACACACACACACACACGCAGTGAGACACCAGCTGCCAAGGGGTACAGCAGTGTGTGAGTGTGTGTGTGCGCGTGAGTGGAAGGCATTGCACCAAGCTGACTGACACATGTGAACAGCTGCAGGCCAACGCATGTGGCACGTTGAATTCTAGAGTTTTGCATGCGTGTGACTACATCAGGCTGTTAAAAAATATCAAGAATACCCCGGCAAGGTTTCTAAAAGAGAATTAAATTCCTAATAGCGAAGAGAGTACTCTCTAACTTCGCTTTAAGCAACGGCTTCAAAAGTGAGCGGAATAGCTATATTAAATATCAATGCAAAGCTCACACTATCTCGCTCTCGCTCTCGCTCTCTATTATAGCTCTCGCCCTCTTTTATAGCAAGAGCAATAAATGCCCATCAATACATATACGCAACGATTTACAGAACACATATTCTCCCACTCAAAAGCATTCAAAATAGCTCCCGCCATCTCGCTCACACTCCCCATCGTCGTTGCAAGCAAAAAATTGCCCACAAATATATTCAACGACTCAAAGTACTCTCATTTGCTCTTCCAACCAACACTAATAAGTGTAAGCGCAAGGGATATTTCAAATATCATCCACACACTCTCTCTCTCTCTCTCTCTTTTTCTCACTCTTCCCGCCTCCTTTTGCAGCAGCAGCACTCTCTAATTCTTCTTCACACAACGGGATCAACAGTGAGCGCAATTTTGCATGCCTTGCCATCCACAACGCATGCTATCTCGCTCTCACACTTGTGCTCAAGTTGCAGCCTACCATCCACAACGAAATTAGCTTCCACAGCTGTGCGCTCTTTCTATGCTGCTTGCTGAGATCACAGTTTTACTCTCTTAAAATCCCTGCAGCTAGTTAAAGGCATTTAATTTGGGATTTTAGTGCCTGTCACTGCCATTTGCTGCTGCTTAGCAGTTCAGTCGTGGGCAGCCCACAGAAAACAAGCCAGCATTGCCCTACGCATGAATTGTTGCCAACCAAGCTTTATGACACACTACACATACACAGCAGTTATTACACATGCAATTACAGGTTATCAACGACCAGCTCTGATGCTGCCTCTCTTGCCATCCCACTCTCCCTCTCTCTCTCCCTCGACGATTGCACAGCTGGCAACGGAAATGACTTTATTATTACGCTCAAACAATTTTTGGGCGACGCGTTGCCAACTGTTTGTGTGCTGCACATAATTTTAATTAAGGTAAACAGTTTGTAAAGCAAAAAGGAGAAACAGAAACTGCAAAAAGCAAAACCAAAAGCGAAACAGCGTGTGAATTCAAATGAAGATGCGAAAGAGAACTGAACCAGCTGGCCAGAGAGGAGAGCAGGAACTAAAAGAGAAGGGACGAGAGCAGAGCACACTCACTGTGGAAGCGGCATTGAGACTTGACAGTTGTGTTGACAGTTTGACAGTAAAGCAAACAGCGTGGCGGAAGCGAGACAGCACGACACAGTTGCCGCTGCGCAGGTGGCGAGCAAAGGACGGCTACAAAGAGTACGCGAGCTGTCGACTCACGTTTTGAATGCTGTAATTCAAGTGCTTGTTAAATAAATCGCATGTTAAATGCGAAAAATTTCTGTAACATGTATGTAATTATTAAATGTGTGTGAGGGAGAGAGAGATAGAGAAAGAGATAGAAAAAGAGATAGAAAAAGAGCCATGTGTGTGTATGCGTATCATTAAGTCTTTCTATGCGAGCTGCTTAGACTCTCAGCACATGTACGAAATATGTATGAGTTTTTTAAGGTGACCATGAAACAGACAAGAGTCCATTACATACACGCAAAAATAAATACAAAATTATATACATATATAAAAAATGTCTTAAAAATTAATACATTTCTAACATAACATAAATAAATATTTTCATTAAAAAAATTTTAATTTATAAAAAATACGTTTAAGCCAGATTCTCGCTTACTTAATAAAGTTAAAACTATAAATAAATATTTTAAATAAAAACTTAATTGAAAATAATTTAAATAATATATTTTCCCTTATTATGATAATAATATAATATAATAAAAAAAATTCCACATTAAATACATATATATCTCCTAAAACCAAGCTAAATACATATCATATTCCTTCGCTTAGCATTTCGATTGATATGCTGGCCGTAACGAGCGTAATTTATATTGCCAATGCAGTTAAAATAATAGTCGAGTCTCATAGCTGGAGTTAAATACAATATCCTTGCGCTAACTGTGTCATTTCGGCCCCAACAAGCAGCAAATTGCACACTTGGCCTGTTAGCAGCCCAACAATGGGCCGGCCCAAAAGCAGGCCATGCCATGGCCACTAAACCGAATTGAACAAGCATGAATGGGCGTGGGCATGAAATGTGTGATAGACTAGGAATATATCCTGTACAAAAATACTTAATAAATATTTAATTAAATTGTATTAAATAAAAATATAAATAATAATAAATAAATACACTGTATATAATATATTATATATCTGTGTCATCCGTCAGCTCCTTTCTCTTACTCTTAATGGGCATGCATGCCTACAGTCTTAGCCATGTTGACAATTGCCAAGGCTTCTTGCCATTTGCCCATGCATTTTGCATGTGCTAATGCCAAGTTTTGCATATGTCGCAGAGCCAACCAAAGCCCCGCTTCACAGTAGCCATAGTAGCCGCTCCCTCTCTTTGCCTCTAACTCTCCCACTCTCCCTCTCATTCTCTCTTGTTGTATCCATTATTGGCAGCCTTGGCAAATATTGCACATAGATTTATGGCTTTAACATTGACATGACATTTGGCGCTGCAACAACGACGAATGTTGCTCTGCATATTTGTTGAAAATTTTCATGGTAATTGGCAGGGAGTTGCCAGAGAGTCGAGAGTCCTTTCGCTCAAAAAAAAAAAAAAGAAGAGAAAAACGAGGCCGAGTCCCTTTTGAATATTTGCCTGGCTAGTTTTTTGAGTCGAAGCCAATTAAAATAGAATTTCCATTGCGTCGAATGGCAGAAGTCAATTGACAATTGAAAAAGCAAATTTCTGTTGCATATTTAATGCCATCTTTGGCAACATCAAAAGGCCTCCTGCTGCTGCTGCTGCTTCTGCTTCTTCTTCTTTTTTTGCTGTTTACGCATAATTATGAGACGAAAGAACAATAACAACTCTCTCTCTCTCTCTGTCTCTGTCTCTGTCTCTGTCAAGCTCTCCCCTTCAACTGATTCATTGAAGCGTTGATTTTTTGCCTCGCAGCATTTCTGAAACGAAGGACTGAGATTTTTATTATCGCTCAGTCAGCTGCTACTCTCATTGTTGTTGCTGTTTTTGTATTGTGATTATTATCCCGCGGTCGAGTTAATTGAGCAATTGCAAAAGTAAACAAAGACATTGCCAGCGCCAAAGCCCCCCACCATTGACATTTGGGGCTATGGCGCTCATGGCCTCATTCACTTAAAAGCAGCGCGCAAAATATAATTAAGTTGCGCCTAAGGCAACGCAAACAAACAAGCGACAACAACAATGCGCACAGAAATCTATTTATGACTCCGTTCGATTGGAGCAGGAGCTTAGCATAGCTCAGCTTGACTCTGTGTGTGTCCCGCGGTCAACTTTAATGACAATCTTTAGACATGTGTGTGGGTGGTTGAGTGTTGAGTGGGTAGCATTAGGGAAGCTAGATATTGATAAGATATATAAAACTAGTCAGACACTAGTGAATATCAAGTTTAATCAAGGTATAGAAGATAGTGGTAGGTTGGCTGGAATAGCTACGGATAGCAGTAGATGATGTATCCAATATAGATAATTCGTGAATGATATATATGTAATACCCCACTATTCATGAGTATAAGATCTTTCTGTGCCCCATACATTTGCAGATAAATAATAAAATTAAATATATACATTATAAATCGAGCAAAGCTTCAATTCAGCAACTTCATTAACGAAAAGAAACCTTGCTTAAACAATAGCAAATCGCATTCAGTTGCAGAAGCACGCCTCGAGCCAGAAGTCATCATCAAATTAGTGCGAATTAGAGCAAATCTATAAGCCAGCTACATGTAACGGATAGTCGGCAGTCTCGAGCAACGTCCCATCTAAGCCAATAGGTATACCAAATAAGCATCCTTTCAGTATCCAGACAGCCATGCAAATAGGCTGCAATTGCCTCAGATGCAGAGCCAGGCCAAGTGAGAAGCTGAGACAGAGCCAAACCAGCAATTGGGAAAACAATGGCGTTTGCCCAGTTTTGGGAATGTCTGTGCCACCGGCCATGTTCTACAGTTGCAATATGCAATACCATTTCGAATATGCATAAAGGAGAGAAATAGAGAGAGAGAGAGAGAGGGAGAGAAAGAGGCAACTGCACATAAGCAGCTGCAACATATCACATCATCAGCTGCAGAGGGACACAGGCGAAGCAACAACATTGGCAAACAGCGGAAACGGATGTTTGGCACTCAAATGCAGGCCGAGATGCAGCTGCAGCCAGCACAACAGAAGAGAGAGAGATGGAGAGAGTGGGAGAGAGAAAGAGAGAGAGAGAGTGAGAGAGAGAGTGAGAGGTAGCCCAACACATTGTGTAGTTAATTTCCTTTTCATTATCAAATCATTTTCAACTGTGTGTGTGTGTAGGAAATTAGAGCGAGTAATAGAGAAGACGCAGCTGCTGAGAGCTGACTGAATGAACAAGTGCATGATTTATATTGATGACGTTGACAAAATCTAACAATAAATCAATATTTAGAGTTTCGGCAACATCAACTCAGCTAACTAGCACTGAACTTGACATTTATGTGACTTATGTGAATAATAAGCAATTGCTGCCTGATGCAGTCCAGCATCATTAGGGCCAACATGACGTATACTTGATGTGAAACTGAAAGCGGTTGATATGAACAGCTCTGCACCTCAGATAAGTATATAATAATAAAATATTTAAGCTTATGTAGATTCTCGCAAGCTAAAGAACTATATCCTAAAGACATAAATCACTTTTACTTTGGCATGCACTGCGTATACTTAATATAGGTGCAGTTTCAGATTGAGAGACTTTAGCTTAATATTTTATAAAGATTTAATATTTAATATTAATACTATATATATAGTAACTATAGCTACTTATATTCCAGCTAGCAAACACCTAAACCTTTTATTATATTATTTTTGGCATACCTGGCGTATACTTAATATAACAATTTAAAGCAATTTTAATTAAATTTAAATGAAAAATAAGATGAATAAATTCAATTCTGACTTTCTTAAAACTTTGCCAGCACATTTAGCCTTAATATCATTATAATATCTAAGTTTTGCCCACACAGCGTATACTTAATACGGCATTAATACCATTTCCATTCACGACTTCAACTCTTAACTCAATTTAAATATTTATTTAATACGAATTTCAACGAACCACCCAAAAAACTAATCAACAGCAATCTCACATAATTACATTCATTTAATATTTCGTACACGGCGTATACTTAATGTGACATTGAAAATTCATTTCTGGACCACGCACAAATCATTTTGCATTTTATACAGCGCAAGCACATTAATTATCCTACGCTCAATTTGCCGCACATTATTTGCACAAAATGTTATAATTTATGCATGCGCATGAAACAAAAGACGCCCAAGCGAGTCAGCGAGCCAAACTCAGCAAATATTTGGCCAAACTGAAACAATAAATATTTATGCAAATATTTAGTTAATAAAAGAGAATGAAATTGTGATGAGAATGCGAATGCGAATACCCTTTGATTAGTTTGCTTATCGGCAGAGAGAGCTAATATCCGCTTCGATTGGCCACTTTTTTCAGTGCGCCCTTTCCAACACTTTAATTTCCTTGTAGCAGTTTTTATCGCCCTGATGCGGCTCTGTTGCCAGTCCTTGTCCAGTCGCTGGCGCTGCTGCTGTGCACTCTTAGCTCTCCCCGCAGTCACATTTGTATAACATTAAATGCCTTTGAGTATCGTAAATAACAGTTTAGTGTTCATAAATTCAAAGAGAATTATGAATGTCCAGCGGCGAGCCCCAAGTGCAACGTGAGCTGCAGTCGAGCCAGGGCTGGGTGACGATGGGGCGGCGGTAAGGTGGAGCAGCTGTCAGGCCAAGTGGGAACTTTGGCGCCATAAAAACCAAAAGCAAAGCAAGCGTTGACATCAAAACGCAAAACAGCAAAGAGGAGGCAATGCAGGACGATTGACTGCATTGGCCACTGGCGCTGCAGCACACACAGACACACACACACATAGACACTGGCTGCCTGGAGGCACATCAAATGCACGTCTCGAACGCGCCGACATCCAAGATGAAGATAAATATGCTGCAGTAATAAAAAGCCTCAGTTGGCCCCCAAGTCCCCCGCCTCAATGCTCGACCAGCTGCTTCACTTGTCTGGGGCGCATTTAAGTGACCAAAATGCACATTAAGCGTCGCCCGCCACCCGTCACCCGTCACCCGTCGTCCTGTTGTCGTGTCGTCCCTTGTCCTGCGGCTATGACTATGTTTCGTGCCTTGCATTTTAAATGCTGACATCAATTTGCAGCTTTGCCTTTTGCGCTTTTAGCTAAAACTATTTTAATGCCCTGCCCCTTCCCTGTCTCTCGACACATATCGTCCATAGTTTCGTCTAAATAAATTAAGAACTTCAACACTAAAGCTGACTCGATTTAATTTGCGCCACGGCCAATTAAACAATGCTTCGGGTTCATTGTTTATACATTGTTTTGCCTCTTCTCGTTGCCAATTTCGTATTGGGCATTTGTGGGCAAAGTTTGATAGTTAACTGTCCAGGAGAGCAGTAAGTCCAGGAAAATCTTGATAGCTTATAACATTAGTAATGATATTTGCAACTGCAGCATAATTTGAGCAATCAGCCATATGGCTTTTCCAGCTTTTAAGTCCCCTTTTCCCAGAAATATTCGCTGCACATAATAATTGCATTCTCTGTCCGCTTGCTTCCTCAAACGAAGTTCCCTTTAACTAGTTTAACAACCTAATACAATTCAAACGCCAACCTCCCACACGCTCACTAATCATGTTTGGCCCTTGCCAGGTCAACCAAGCGCAATTAATCAACTGAATTTCATTTAACTTTACTTTGTTGGTTTGCACGCGTGCAAAATGTTAACAAAGTTGTTTGACTTTACGGTGTCGTCTGCATCGTTGCGGTTACCCATAAATGCCATTACACCACACACGTATCGCAATTTTCAAAGCAAACGTGCCACGCCCACGCCCCCAAACGGACGTCCGTTCGTCTGTGCTGCTGCTGCTGTGAGTTGCAGCCGCCACTCTAACTAATGCAATAGCAGCAACTGCGACGCTTACCTGTTTGCACTCATTTCTCTCCCTCTCTTTCTCTCTCTCTCTCTCTCTCTCTCTTTTGCTCTACCTTTTTTCTTGTGTATTAATTTCATAATGTAATTTTTACTGCTTAGCGCAACATTTAGCAGCAGCAGCAGGATCCATCAGCAGCAGCGTGCCTGCCTGTCCCCGATACGCTTCGAGAGTTGCCCATAAAATGAAAAAAAAATAAAAAACTGAGCCCCAATTGAATTTATGACAGTCGCAGCTTTTGCAAGTGGCAAAGCATTTGCCGCTGCCTTTATGCAGTTTTTTCTCTTTGCTACTCGTTCACTAAGTGAAAACAAAGTATGTATGGAACCTGTGTCTACGTGCCTTTTAGATATCTGAGTGTATAGGTAGATACCTATGAACTGGGCAGATTTTTTATAAATAAATAATTTAATATTTTTAAAAATTAAAAAATAATTAAATAAATAATACTTATCAAATTCATAAATTTAAACTTAAAAAATTTTTTTAATTTATTTATAAAAATACTTCTATTTATTTTTTATAAATAAATAATTTAATATTTAAAAAAAAATAATAATAATTTAATAAATAATACTTATCAAATTAATAAATTTCAACTTTAAAAAATTGTTTCATTTATTTTTATTTACATTTATTTATTTAAATTTTTTTGTTTTTAATTTTATTTATTTTAATATTTATTATATATTTAGTTTATTTAGTAGCTTAACAGTGCATTATGCAGTCGCTTACGCCCGTCTGCATTTGCTTTTTAGTTCCCTCCTCTATTTTCTTTCCCATGTTTTGCATTTATTCTTGCCTTTTGTCTGCTCTTACTACTTAGGCCCGTTGCCTGCCTGAACAAATCTCTAGCTACTTAAGCAAAGCTTTTCATTTCTTTTAGCATTTTTTTGGGGCTTTATTACAAGACTAATTTTTAGTAATAATAGCAAATTTATTAAGATTACGAAAGAGAAGATTTAGTCTGAGATTGAGTAATGCATTTATATAGTATACATATTCTTACTGCACTTATAGCCCAGTTAATCAACATTCCATATATTCATTATCCAACATCGTCGACACTAAAATATGATTTGTAAACCCAATTTACCGAGTCGTTTATTATTAGCAAACACCTTTCACAGCTCTGCATATATGATAAATAAAAGCAGCTGTGCTCCGAGTGCTTTCAATGAAATATTTCCGAGAATTGCTGCCGCTGCTGCAACTGCAGCACCTGCTCCACCTGCTTCAGCTGCTTTAAATTGCAGCCAATAAAAATTTCCATTCACTGTCTTTGGCCAGAAATCTGTTTCACACCTGTGCGCAAAAATTGAATTGTTTGCTGTCAAAGCCAATGGAAATAACACACATAATTCAGCAAATAGTTGAGAATTATGGCCAATAAAAGGAATCTCTAGATTGGTAAAAGGAAATATAGAAAGGGTTGTCGAAATACCTAAGAAGTTAGCGAGTTGCATATTGACCAAAAAATATATAAAATAAATAATTATATATAAAATATAGACAAATATGATCCACTAAGAAAACCTATATCAACTCATATTAATACCTATACAAACAGCAAATCACAAGATTCTGCTATACCAACTTCACTTCTTTGGCTAATATATTTGCCTTGCCCAATGCCCACAATTTTCTGCTCTTAGTTCCCTTCAAATACAATTCAACTCCAGCAAATTGTTAATTTATTGCACTCCACAAATTTTCCATTCATTTCATTTTCAACTAGATATTAATTCAGCCCTTCTTCCCCGCTCCGACTCCAATTTATTTTCATTATGCAACTGTCATGTCAATTTGTCTAATGAAAAACTGCAAATTTGCAGCAAATTAAAATTAATTAATTCAAATTCAACAAATTTCACTCATTTATCTTCGGCCTTGCAGGCAACTGGCAACTCGCAGATCGCAACTCGAACTCGAACTCGACTGTTCACAGAAAATGCAGAATTCCTGTATTTGCGCATTAATTAATTAGTTCTTAGCAACCGAATTGACTTTGTTATTGCTACAAATATTATGATTGTAATTGTTTCTAATACGCTTGATGACTTGCCACGCCTACTCAATGTTACAGAGCCTCTCATTGTTTGCTCAGCGCAATCACAATAATTGTATTGTATTAATTGAAGTGTTTCACAAGTTTGTCTATCGCACATCGCCTCGCATTGTTTATTAGCCAGCTTCTGGTTATGCATAATTAATACAATTTCCTGCACCGACCGTTGCCACGCCATCCAGTTTTGCAGCCAAATGCATATCTATTATTTGGCCTATTTATTTACATCACTTTTGTTCAAGTGCGAAATTACTTTGCTTTGTGCTGTTAGCCAACAACGAGATGAAATGAAATATTATTAATAGAGCAAAAGTCAAGTTTGGCATTAACTAATTGAGCCCAACACGAAAGTTAAAAGCTAATTTGGATTTGGATTTAAACAGAGCTTACAGTTAAACTCAATATTGCTTAAATTGTTTTATATCATAAATTAAATAGAACAAAATAATTTTACCACCATGATAATCTTAAACTTCATATATTTATCTCTCTCTCTCTCTCTCTCTCTCTCTCTCTCTCTTTCTCTTTCTCCTTGCTTTTCCCACTTTAAAAGCTCAACAACTTAAACAAGATTGCTTAAAATCATGAAACGAAACTTAATATTTAACTGAGCCACAAAATTGTTGGCGCTCGACAGCAGCGTAATTCAATATAAATATGGCCAGTCTGCCTTTGGTATAGGAGATATTTCGCCTGCCAGCTGAAACCCTTGGCAGCTTCTGCACTTCACACTTTGGCCAATGTCGATGAAATTTATACGCTATGCGGATTAATATTTAATAAATACAATAACGTCGAAAAGGTTCTAACCATTTTTGGCCTGGGCTACGATATTAATTCCCTCAGCTTAACATGATTCGGCAACGACTCTCAACGCCACACGCCGCACGCCTCCTACTCCTAAGTTCAGCAATGCGCACAGCCAAAGAAGTTTATGTGAAAGTCATATACTAAACTCAAATATGCACTATGTGTGTGTGTGTGTGTATGTATCTCTATGTGTGCGTGTGTGTGAGTGAGCTTAGGGATTTCTTTATGCAAATTTGCTATAGCAATGTTATTTTAGCCAAGGATGAAAGAGCACTGTACAGACGCTGCTGCAGCTGTAGCTGTGTCGATGGCAACTCTTGCAAAATTCTGCTCAAAATGCAGAAGAGCGTGTATTAGTGAGTACTCATAAATATTACCATATGCATATGCGTCTTGGCTCCATTCCTCTCCTCTCCTCTCTCTTCCCTTTTCGGTCTCTCTCTGTCTCTCTCTCTCTCTCTGTCTCTCTCTCTTTGATACGCTTTTTAACGCTTCATCATCTTCAGCAAAAATTTAAATATGCCCCAAAGAAAATCGCACAGATTTATTGAACCATAAGAAACTGCTCCAATTGGCAATTGGCGATGCGTTATGCAACGGCCAAAGCAACTCTCTTAGCCCATCTACCCGGCCAAATATGCCAAATCGAGAAAAACACATGTGAATGTGAATTAGATTGACATGAAGACCATAAAAATGCAACGAATATAAGAGAACCTCACTCAGTTCTCTAACAATTAGCAATT
This sequence comes from Drosophila paranaensis, assembly GCA_035047545.1. Lineage (NCBI taxonomy): Eukaryota > Metazoa > Arthropoda > Insecta > Diptera > Drosophilidae > Drosophila > Drosophila paranaensis. Next base: position 9,029,321 of record JAWNPL010000145.1, on the reverse strand, counting down.
CCTCTTCCTCCTTCAATTTTCATAGAAATTCTTTGCTGTCAACCAAAATGCAAATGGAATTTCCTTTTTTACTTTCTGAAGTTCTTTGACTACATATGTGCAGCTCACTCTCCCTTCTCTCTCCCTCATCCTCTCTCCACAATTCTCTTTTGTCTCTCGCTTAAGCTGTTTGTTTTGCACTTTATTTTTCATTTTCATTTTCATTATGGAATTCATGGCATGCAGCTTGCATAGCTTTCAATTTCTATGTCATTTGTGCCACAACATTTCAACGTGCAAAAATTCATATTAAAATTGTTTTTCATTTTTGTAAGTTAGAACACAAACGTATCAGCAAAACCATTTGAAGTAAAAGGTTTTTTGTATTTTATGCACAAATCATCGATAGCAACAGTGTTTTTGAACAATGCTATTTTGAACAATGCTATTGTGTCGAAACAACTAAACTGACTGACAAACAGGAATTACTTTGCATGAAACAATGAATTGAATTTGAATTTTAAAACAGAAAATCATTGGTCATTAAGACTTAAAAACATAATTATTGTTTAAGCAAGCTATCAATCCAAGCTTCAAGCTATTACGAAGGCAGAAGGGCCTCGTCATAAATACGAGTCTGTTACAGGTAAACTTGGAAGAGCTGCTTTCAGGCCGCTGATAAATAAATTTAAACGCCAAAAAAGATTTCTTAAAAGAATACAAAAAAAATGTTTTTAAACCAATTAATATTTATATAAATTTAAGAACATAATAAAATACCAAAATAGTAAATTTTATATGTTTAAATTTTTTGTTAATGAACAATATATGAAAATAATTATGTTATTATAATAATGATAAAAAGAGTTTATTTATTTTTGACTAATATATTTTTATTATATTATTTTTATTATACTTTATAATTATATTATTATTTTTTTTAATAAAAAAATAAATAAATTTTTGTTATCTATTTTTTTATTAATAAAAAGAGTTTCTATACTTTTTAGAAATTTTTTCAACTTCATTTTCGCATTTAGTAATTCCAAAATCAACTCAGATGCTATCAATTTTTCCAGGATTTTAGTTTCATTTTGTCTCTCACATATGTATTATCACGTATGTCTACAACTGCAACTTTTATTAGCATTTTTTCTGCTCTGCTCTGCTCTCCCCTTTTTTCAGCATTTTACTGTTTGTTTTCACAGCCTCAATGCTGAGCAGTAACACCATCGTCATCATCGTCATCATCAGCATCATCATCACCAGCAGCATCATCTCCCCTCCATCAGCATCAACGTCAACGCACTTTGTATTTAATGTTTTTTAATGGAAAAACTTTGTTAGACTCCGCCTCGACTGGAACAGTTTTCTTTCGTCGGCATTTGTCATAGGCGCTACCAGGCAGAGTTTTCCCCCTTTAGCCAATTCTCGAAGTTGCTGCCATTTGTCCTGCGGCAGTCGCTTAAACCACTCGACTGCATTTTGCAACTCGGCGATGTTTGCTTTGCCTTTCGCAGATCCCCACTCGTAGTTGTTATATTTTTTTTTCTTCCTTCTTTGCTACTACTAATACTAGAGTTGCCCTGTAAATGAGCGAGTTGAAGGGAGTGTAAGACACATATGCATATATATTATGGTTTCTCTGCATTTGTCAGCACTAATTCAGAGCAAGCCTTTGCTCTACTCCCTAGACATATGCTCTCAACTCTCTACAGGGCATCTGCAAGTCTCATACTCTTCACTCGAGCATTTTTACTTGTTCTCTTTGGGGTTTTATGCCTGCTGCATATGGTTCCCACTGACAGCATCAGCAGCTATCAGAGAAGCCAAGGGGTATTGGCAGCCATCAAGAGTTGCCTAGCAAACAATTCTTAAGTGCCTTCCAATATTTAAGCAGGCTTCCAATTCGATTGCTGTTTGCTGTCATCGAATTGCGTTGTCTACGCATCTCAAAGAGCAAATCCTGCTTGGGGGGGGAGGGAGCCAGGCAGGCTGTTGCGTAAGCAGCAACACGACGTGGCGCCTTTTAGGAACTTTTTAAGATCCTTCAACTAGTTTACTGTGTCGTATATATATTTTCCTGTTTTTTTTTTATTCTCGATTCGATTTCGGCTTTTAATGTTCTTCAGTTGCAAAGTTGCAACTTTTATGAGCTACTCTGAAAGGCAAAGTGTGTGAATGTGCATTGGATAATGGCCAAAAGAAGAAGCAGAAGAAGAAGAAGGAAAAGCTGAGCCATGTTTATGTTTTCTATGTGTATCAAAATCCTCTCTATATACTTTCAATCAAAAATTAGATTTTCCAGCCTGATTTGCTTGCCTTGCAATCAAATTTCAATTTATTTCCACGCTTAGAGCTCTCCGCTTTGCTTCAGATTTTCTTTTAAGCTCTTTTTAATTGCATTTGCTTTTTCGAATAGCAAAAAATAAAAATCATTGAAGGCGCTCCGCCACGCCCCGAAATGGGAAAAAGCCTCAATTATTTATGAGCGATAAAAACTAAGCCAATTGAAATTTTCTCACACGTGGCATAAAAGTTTCAGCCCAACAGGAGAGATAAGTTGTGCCACAGCGCCACCTAGCGTACAAGTTTTACGCTAACTGCGAGTGTGTATAGACGTGTGCGTGTGTGTGAGTGTTTTTTTTTTATAAAAGCGAGCTGCATGCGCTGCCTTAAATATTTTTCACACACCCACACCCACACTCATTCATACTTATGTATGTATGTGTGTGTGGAATACCCGCACGAGGCGTTTACAAAATGAAGTCAGCGTTTTTATGATAGTCGTCGTCGCATTTATGACATAGTCCAGGGTATATATGCACGTCCACTATGTGGGCGGAAAGGGCGTGTTTAGTGCTAAACTACAGCACAAGTGTGCGCGGTGTGCATGTGTGTGTGCTGATGTGCTGGTGTGTGGGCGTGATGTGTTGTGTGTTTAGTGGATGCTTCAAATGCGGATATTAGTTGTAATATAAGCAAAGGACACTGAGCGAAATTAGCGCATAAGTTGTCAAATTAAGAGTTGAGAAGGCAGAATTGAGAGCAAAATAAGCTTGAGTAAACTTAAAGGTGGATTTTATGGAATGAAAAGCAGATCAAATATATATAACAACATTATTGAAATCTTTTTAAATTTAAATGAAAAATTGCTCAGATTTTTAATGAAAAATATTAAATTATGTAAACAAAACTTTTTAAATATTTAAACAAGTAAGAAAACTCTAGTCGAGACCGCTCGACTAAGAGATCCCCTGAACCCTGCGAAGAACCGCTATTCCAAGCATTATTTGTTATGCATATGTACGTCCATTGCAAGCAAAGCATACACACACATACACAGGCGAACGCACACACACAAGCGCAAGTCGTTACGTCAGCTGTTCTTTGGCTGCTTTGCATGGCAATGCTATGGGAAATTAAATGTTTAATAACTTTTTTCTAGAGTAACGATTTTGATCAAACTTGTTGGGCGTGATCATGTCATCTATATGTATGTATGTGCCAAAGCACAAGTCTCTAGTATTTGATATACGGGAGTTACAAATTTGAGGCGAAGGGGGCGTGGCACCCAAAATTTAACAAAAATCGAAATTGCGTAAGGCTTACATAACACTAAATGCAAAATTTTAAGACTCTAACTATAAAGATGAATTAAATAGAATTTTATAACTAAGTGAAGATATCGGTTTTTAATCGATAACATTAAAATTAAGACAGTTATCGATTTTTTTAACAAACTCGATCTGCGCACTGTATACAGGAACCTACATAAAAAATTTCAAGTCGCTAGCTCTTATAGGTTCTGAGATCGACGCGTTCACACATACGGACGGACGGACGGACGGACGGACGGACGGACGGACAGACGGACAGGGCTAAATCGACTCGGCTACTCTCCCTGATCACGAATATATATACTTTATGGGGTCTGCCACGCCTCCTTCTCCCTGTTACATACATTTCAACAAAAACATTATACCCTGATTTTCCCATTTTCAATGGGTTCAGGGTATAAAAATCAATAATAAAATAATTTTAATTTTTAAAAAATATTTAAATGTAAAGGAATGAAATGAAAAGATAATTTTAAATAAAAAAAATTCCGTAATAAATAATTATTTAATAATTAAAAATCGTCATCTATTTATTCATCTGTTTCCCTTTATTATAAAAATGAAAATAATGTTACAATATTCTCGCCTAAATACCGAACTCCCACTTACTCATATCAAACAACTCAAATGCCATTAATGCCCGCCAGATTTCACTCTCTTGAGCCTTAAGCTAAGCTCCTCTTCTGCTTATACAGCATTAGAAAGTTCTCTCAGATTTCTCCAAGTGCTCGCAGTGGCAATAGTTTCACTTCATTCTCTTGATATACATACATATATATATTTTCTCTCTGCGCCCTGCCTGACGTAATAACAAAGGCGTTGAACATTTGCCATTTGCGCTATTCGGTTGCGAGTGCTGCACAATTTTATAGCTGCCGCAAAGCGCGCGTTGTATTTGCAATGAAAACGCACCTCAGCATACACACGCACGGGCAGACATAGCTCATGCACATGAGACACACACACACACAGACACACATGTGGGGCTATAAAAGTGCGAAATACTCATTTATTAACATGAAGCTTACGAAAATGGCGTAGGTGCGGTTAAGGACATGGCTCAGAGCAAAGACACACACACACATACTGGAGCTGTAAACCACAGCCAGGACCGACAATCAACAGTGGCAGATAGTGTTTGGAATGTGGGCGGGAGTTGGGCTGAAGCTCGGACTTGTCCAGCCGCTTGTAAATGTGTTTAAAATTGAAATTTCAATTTCAGGACAAGCAAACAACGTCCTGCAACGGCAACAACCAACTGCCTGACGTACAACAACAACACCAACAGCAGCAGCAACAACAATGTAACGTTCACATTGTTGCATGTCTACAGTTATGCAACGTTGATCATCAATTCCAAAGAAAGTTTAAAACAATTTCCCGCACAATTTTACAACCAGGCCACTTGACAATGTAAACTGCAAACGGAAAGACGGGAGCGCAGACGGAGAGAGAGAGAGTCTCCGCATACACGTAATGCCCCAAAAATGCTTTTGATTTGTGTAACTCTCGCAGTCCCCCTATCGCTGCCTCTCCCTCAGTCAAATTGCTTAATCGCCTGTGCATAATGCAGCCCCCTGCGCCCCGGCCCGCTCTGTCACACGTGCTGCTGCTGCTCCTGCTGCTGTTGGTTGGTGCCAAATGCATTGCATATAGAATGCGTGAAAAATGCATTGCAAATATTCAGCACAAACATTTTTAATGCTGATCCAAGCAGCCATTCAATCGCACCAAATTTTCGCTTACGGTTTAATTATGCGTGCGTAATGTTCAATCAGCCGTGGTCGACTGAGAGGGGGCAAGGGTATCCTGTTTGCCAGTTAGGCTGCTAATCAAAAACACCTACAGGCCGTAGAGCACGAACCAGCTACAAAAAAAAGTAGCCCAGCCATGCAGTACGTGTGAGCGTGTGTGTGTGTGTGTGTGTGTGGCTGACAGTTTTATGAGCTGGTTTCTGGTCATAAAATGCACTTTTGTTGCTGCTGTCATTTGTTGTTGATCCATAAAACTTGCACAAATTGTTGCCATTTTGTTTTTGGCCTGGCATAAAGCTGCATTTTGTGTTCGGCCCAAAAATATTACCAAATTTTTAACGAGAAATTGGCAAAAAATAATAATGTTGCACGTTGATTGCAAGCTTTTTGAAGCTATTCAAGTAAATAGCAATAAATTGGGATATAAAACTAAACTAAAATTGTGAAAGGGAACTCCCTTGAATGATATATATTGGAAATAGTTGGTAGTTAAATAGTTGTTCAAATATGCAGCCTAAATTGGTAAATCCTTATTGGATTTGCTGGCTGAATTCTAATTTGGGTTTTGGGAAAATTTCGACAATTTCTTAATGGATTATAAATGTAAAAAAAATAGATTTAGTAGGCAAACCTATTCAGACGAGCTAAAAAAAAAGAATTTCTATATTTCTAAATTAAAAAAATTATTTAAAAACTACAACTTTTTAGTCAGATTCTTTTCTGAGTCATAACTGATTAATTTATATTTTTTATATTTATACATATTTATATTTTTATATTTATCTATATGTTTAGTTGTATATTATTTAATTAATTTAATTGATAAATTATAATAAAAAAAAAGATTCCTAAATCAACTCCTCTGCATTTCAATTTTGAACCCCTTTTTTCGCTCTAACAAATCTTCTCATTGGCTTGAACACATTTTGCTAATGTTATGCATAATTTACCAGTTAATTGAATATACGATTACATTTACAATTCGAATAACAAGGTAAGCATAAGCATAGGCAATGCATTCATCAACAGATAATTAGTTCAGCAATATCTACACAAATGAAACGAAATTCGTAGATTGCAACATGAATCAATTATAAATTAAGCCGATTAGCATTAGCTCAAGTTGCCAATGTCAAGGCAAATTATCGATTGAGCTGGGCATCCAAGTGGTCGGAGATGCCTACGAAAACTAACTCAAAACAACATGTGGTCAATAAATTACACGAGACGAGTCACTGGAGACATGGGCATGGGCATTTGAGTGTCGGTCGTATCGAAATTTCTGCTCCTCAAAAGTATACTCGATGCAACTGGACGGGCTGACTGGCTGCCTGGCTACCCACAAGCTCCAGTCAAACCAACAAACTGCTAATTAAATAGTTAACATGTAAACAAATCTGAAAGGCAAATTATAATAATGTATTTCGCAAATGATATGAGCAAATTCCAATTGTGTCTGTCAATGAAACCAAAATAAGTTCATTCTGCTGACAACTTATTGAGAGATGAGTGGACTAAGCAGAAAATTGGCGAAATTCATTCGAAATCTTCGAGCAGTTCTTCAAGTGAAGCTTAGACTGCTTAGGCTAAGCTATATAGCAATCAGCTTGTGTCTGACTACATCATGTAGCTGAACTGTAGAGTTACGTAGCAGTCAGCTATGCAGAGCATATGTTAGCTGGCTTTGCTTGCTCCATTTCTTTAGATTTATTTATATGTGTATTCGTATATATTCACATCACTCACCTCTGCTAAATAGCTGGATTATTACACCTTCTTTCAATATAATAAACATATTATGCACATGGCCAAAAGTCCTTTTTTCCGCTTCAGACAGCTTTGCGTTTATCATAAATGAAAGCAACAATAATTGGAAATCAAGCGTGGGACAAGTGCCTCACAGTCACAATGGCAGCTGCGGGTAAATCACATTACAGATTTCTGTAAGGCTAGCAAATTGCGCTGCGTGTAGACGAAGAATGCTAACAAATGTGGCCAAAGGCAAATGCTCTGCGGTCAGCACAAAATCTAAGCGAACGCAACGGACCCCAAGCAAATCTCGCACACAAAGAATTTTTGCCACTTAACAAACGGCAAAATTCCAAAAGTCAAAGTAATTTCCATGGAGTAAGTTCTCTTCTTCTTTCATTTTTTTTTTCTTTTGCCGCTCTTCAAATTATTTGTGTATTGTGTGTGAGGAAGGAACGATTTTTATGTGTCTTAGTTGAGGAGTTTGGAATGCGACAGCAATTGTTGCAAGTGTAACTAAGCAGCAGCGCTACATATGCGTAAGATATATATATGTATGTATATATATCCTCAGCAACAATAGCAATCAGCCAAGTGCTGAGCGTGTGGCCAAAAGAATTTCCACTGATTTTTATGATATTCCAATTTTTTTCTTCTCCTTTTTCTCTTGGCATTACAACGCAGTTTTCATAGAGCGGGAGCTGCCTTTGCCAATTCAATTGAAAGTTTCCCTACTTCTTGCGGACTAATCAAGTGCTCGAAATGAAACCCTTTGAGCACACACACATACACACATTCGCATACACACACACATACACCCACATATTTGACAGCTGTTTCAGCTATATTTTCAATTTAGTTGAGAACCCAATTTAAGCAGCTTCTGGCCAGTGGCCAAAAGAGAGAAAAAATTAAATAAAAATACAAGTACTTTGCCAAATGCTTCGCCCACTTTTAACTTTCAAATCAAATAATCTATATATGTATATATCCAGATACATATATGTATATATCTATAGCATATGGAAGTATTTCATGAGGATTTTATAGCCCGTACGTGTTGCACGCACGCAGCAAAATCAGCGAAATGTGCGCAAAATTGTTAGAAACTATTACAATTTGATATATGCGCAATTTAGTTGAATCTACGAGTATATGCGGCCAAGTTTTCCTTTTCCTTTTGCTTTTCCTTTTCTATTTTCTTTTCGCTTTTCTTCTGCTTGCCATGTTATGCGGCCATTTTGCGGCTTGGGCCAACAGCAGCTGTTGCAAATTTGGCCATAAAAATAAATTTTACTTAGCGATTTACTTTTTATATTCGCTGAAGGCGGCCCAAGTGCTGCTCCTGGAGACTCTACATGTCTGCCCGGAGTGGTCATAGGATAGAGGTTTTTAACAAAATTAAATCGAAATATATTTCGAATGAATGTCTAACGACGGCCATAAGCGTGGGCTCAGCCCAAGGTCAAGTGCAAACAGTTGGCAAACATGCAAATCGCTAAAGTTGCCCATAAAAACTATAAATCTTTTTTTCTATATAAATGATTACAACGTTTCATATGTTTAATGCATGTTAATATCTAATCTATATTCATGTGTGTATGCGTGTGAGAGTATTTATGGCTTTATAATTGTTTATCTGTATCTTCACTATGCTGCAATATATTTGAAATGCCCTTCTACTACATTCTCATAAATTCAATTAGGTTGTAGAAAGTTTCCATTTCATTGTTACTAAGGATTATTTTAGCTCATTATCTCTATCTCTCTCTCTCTCTCTCTCTCTATCTCTCTCTCTCTCTGTATGTCTTTCTATATCAACTTCTATCTTCCTCAAATTCATCTAAAATACTTTCTCTGAGTTGTATCATTCTTCACAAATATCAGCTCACATAATTTTATATATTCAACTTTTATATATATAACTCACATTATATTAAAATATTAATACTTCAGCATACTACCCCGCCGACTAAGTACAACTAAGCCTGCTGACGCTACCGCTGCTATCGTTGATGGTTTAGTGGCAAAGCATGTTAAATATCGAGTTAAAATGTCAACATTTACTTAACTGTCATGCATACACGGAGTATCCTACTCACAATTAGGGCCGGGCAGCGCTCTGAAGGCCCATTGACAGCGACATGTGTGGAGATTGTGCCAAAAATTTGTTACGTTTAATGCAAGCGCAATTAATGCCAATGTAAAGTAATTTATTTTTGAGTAAATACACAAAAAAAAAGAGAGGAAAACAAACGATAAACATTTGCTGCTGTCAGCTTAACGCCGACCTTCTTTATAAATTTTAAAAATAAAAACAGAGCAACGATGCTCGAAATATGTTTGCAAATATTGTAATTATGCATAAAACACATTTAAAACTCAGCCTGATAAGGAATCACTTAACATTATGACCCATAATGCATTAAATTGAATCAATTCGTGTTCAGCCAGTCTTGCCTAAGATCCGATTACTATATATGTATATACCCTGTTCAATAATCTGGCAGAGCATTAAATTCTTTAGCATTGCTGGCAAAAAAAAGCATTACTCTTCCGTTAAGTATGTTAAGTTCAGCTCGCTGGCTGCATGGATGGCGCATTGCATGAGCAATTGCCTGATTGACACGGACGCCGACCAAAGTTATTAAATGCGAATGTCATTAAGTGGATTTACACTGTGCTCTATTCAATTAAGCACCAGCTAAAGTGAAAAGTGGAAAATGTGCAAAGAGAAACTGTGAAAAAAAGAATGAAATGTCCACTGAGCAGTGGGCGTATGCGTAATGCACGAATGCACATTGCGCATACGCCGTGTGGACCGCGTAGTCCGCCGAGTCCCCACTGCGGTCGCAACAAAGTGACATGCAAAAGTCGTTAAAGGAGGAGCCCAGCCGACGCCACGGACAACAAAAGCCACGACTCCAAAAGGTTGATGACGCCGCCGTTGACACAAGTTAATTACAAGAGGTCGAAACTGGGCGAACTTTCCGACGACTTTTTGGCCATTCGGGTCATATAAAATTACTTGTATAACGCGCAGCGCTGAGCGACACCTCTGAGCTCCTTACATAGTTTGTATCCCTCCCTCTCTGCCTCTCTCTCTCTCTCTCTCTCTCTTGCTCTCTCTCTCTCTCTCTCTCTCTGTGCAGTTTTTTGCAGCTCTTTTTTAATCGTTCCTTTTTATACTGCCTTTCCAGTCAGCCCTGTCACTTTGGGCTTAATTGTTGTGCACGCAAAGTGCTCTGCAGTTGCCCTCTTGCATGGCAGCAACTAACGCAGATGTGGCTCTTAGGAAAAATTCTGATATGAAAATAAGTTAAAAGCTGTTTGATAACGACTTACTTACGGCTGTTCATGGAAGACAAAAACTCAACTATGGTAGTTTACATTCCTTAAGGTTTTCTTTTCTTTTTTTTTTTTTTTTTTGTGTAGCCAAAATATTTCATTAAAATTTTCTATTTTTTTTTTAGAAAGGAGGCGTGGCCGACCCCATAAAGTATATATATATTCTTGTTCAGAGAGAGAGAGAGAGAAGCCGAGTCGATTTAGCCCTGTCCGTCTGTCCGTATGTTTCAGCGCGTCGAGGTCAGAACATATAAGAGCTAGAGACTTCGGTTTTTGTGAAATTTTGGCCTTTTGCCACATATTATTCAGTTAATTATATATAACCTGGCAAGAATGTGTTTTTTGTCTTTATTTTAACTCTTATTTAGCAACATTCAACAATCAAAAGAGGCGAAAATGCTTTAAACAGCCGCTCTCAATAGAAACTTCTCGCTTGCTGATCGAGCACCGGACCAACATAACGAAAAGTTGAAAAGTTCAGATCGAGCATGTTTATGGTTGGGTCGCCCTATATAAAGGCGAGCCCACAGCAGCGTAGCGTCAGTCGCATTTGTGGACCCATGGTGGGCAGTCGTGTTGTGAAGTGCTCCTCCTCCTCTTCTCCTCTGGACTGTGGTAAATATGTTAATATTAGTCAATAATATTAGGTATAAGCCAAGCTGAATTGTAATAGTTTTATTTATAATTTTAAGCAATTGTTCAGTCATTAGCACTATTTGTTATTAAGTTGTTAGTTAAGAGCAGAATGTGATCGAGGAGTTGTAAGAGCGGAAATGTCGCCGTTCCTTATGCTCGCTCGCTCTCTAGATCCGCAAATGCGCAGCCATTGGGAGAGGCGGAGTTGAGGCAAAACTCGGCCAAAGGTAGAGCCAGAAGCAGATCCCCAGGCAAAAGCAGAGTTGAGCCGAAGGCAGATCCCCAGGCAAAGGCAGAGTTGAGCCAATACTCAGACAAAGGCAGAGCCAGAAGCAGATCTCAGGCAGAGGCAGAGGCAGAGTTGAGCCAGAAGCAGATCCCCAGGCAGAGGCAGAGTTGAGCCATAGGCAGATCCCCAGGCAGAGGCAGAGGCAGAGGCAGGGTTGAGCCAATACTCAGACAAAGGCAGAGCCAGAAGCAGATCTCAGGCAGAGGCAGAGGCAGAGTTGAGTCAGAAGCAGATCCCCAGGCAGAGGCAGAGTTGAGCCATAGGCAGATCCCCAGGCAGAGGCAGAGGCAGAGGCAGGGTTGAGCCAATACTCAGCCAAAGGCAGAGCCAGAAGCAGATCTCAAGCAGAGGCAGAGTTGAGCCAATACTCAGCCAAAGGCAGAGCCAGAAGCAGATCTCAGGCAGAGGCAGAGGCAGAGTTGAGCCAGAAGCAGATCCCCAGGCAAAGGCAGAGTTGAGCCAATACTCAGACAAAGGCAGAGCCAGAAGCAGATCTCAGGCAGAGGCAGAGGCAGAGTTGAGCCAGAAGCAGATCCCCAGGCAGAGGCAGAGGCAGGGTTGAGCCAATACTCAGACAAAGGCAGAGCCAGAAGCAGATCTCAGGCAGAGGCAGAGGCAGAGTTGAGTCAGAAGCAGATCCCCAGGCAGAGGCAGAGTTGAGCCATAGGCAGATCCCCAGGCAGAGGCAGAGGCAGAGGCAGGGTTGAGCCAATACTCAGCCAAAGGCAGAGCCAGAAGCAGATCTCAAGCAGAGGCAGAGTTGAGCCAATACTCAGCCAAAGGCAGAGCCAGAAGCAGATCTCAGGCAAAGGCAGAGTTGAGCCATAGGCAGATCCCCAGGCAGAGGCAGAGTTGAGCCATAGGCAGATCCCCAGGCAGAGGCAGAGGCAGGGTTGAGCCAATACTCAGACAAAGGCAGAGCCAGAAGCAGATCTCAGGCAGAGGCAGAGGCAGAGTTGAGCCAAAGGCAGATCCCCAGGCAGAGGCAGAGTTGAGCCATAGGCAGATCCCCAGGCAGAGGCAGAGTTGAGCCATAGGCAGATCCCCAGGCAGAGGCAGAGGCAGAGGCAGAGGCAGGGTTGAGCCAGAAGCAGATCTCAGGCAGAGGCAGAGGCAGAGTTGAGCCAATACTCAGACAAAGGCAGAGCCAGAAGCAGATCTCAGGCAGAGGCAGACACAGAGTTGAGCCAAAGGCAGATCCCCAGGCAGAGGCAGAGTTGAGCCATAGGCAGATCCCCAGGCAGAGGCAGAGGCAGAGGCAGGGTTGAGCCAATACTCAGACAAAGGCAGAGCCAGAAGCAGATCTCAGGCAGAGGCAGACACAGAGTTGAGCCAAAGGCAGATCCCCAGGCAGAGGCAGAGTTGAGCCATAGGCAGATCCCCAGGCAGAGGCAGAGGCAGAGGCAGGGTTGAGCCAATACTCAGACAAAGGCAGAGCCAGAAGCAGATCTCAGGCAAAGGCAGAGTTGAGCCATAGGCAGATCCCCAGGCAGAGGCAGAGTTGAGCCATAGGCAGATCCCCAGGCAGAGGCAGAGGCAGGGTTGAGCCAATACTCAGACAAAGGCAGAGCCAGAAGCAGATCTCAGGCAGAGGCAGACACAGAGTTGAGCCAAAGGCAGATCCCCAGGCAGAGGCAGAGTTGAGCCATAGGCAGATCCCCAGGCAGAGGCAGAGGCAGAGGCAGGGTTGAGCCAATACTCAGACAAAGGCAGAGCCAGAAGCAGATCTCAGGCAAAGGCAGAGTTGAGCCATAGGCAGATCCCCAGGCAGAGGCAGAGTTGAGCCATAGGCAGATCCCCAGGCAGAGGCAGAGGCAGAGGCAGAGGCAGGGTTGAGCCAGAAGCAGATCTCAGGCAGAGGCAGAGGCAGAGTTGAGCCAGAAGCAGATCCCAGGCAGAGGCAGAGTTGAGCCAATACTCAGACAAAGGCAGAGCCAGAAGCAGATCTCAGGCAGAGGCAGAGTTGAGCCAATACTCAGACAAAGGCTGAGCCAGAAGCAGATCTCAGGCAGAGGCAGAGGCAGAGTTGAGCCATAGGCAGATCCCCAGGCAGAGGCAGAGTTGAGCCAATACTCAGACAAAGGCAGAGCCAGAAGCAGATCTCAGGCAGAGGCAGAGGCAGAGTTGAGCCAGAAGCAGATCCCAGGCAGAGGCAGAGTTGAGCCAATACTCAGACAAAGGCAGAGCCAGAAGCAGATCTCAGGCAAAGGCAGAGTTGAGCCATAGGCAGATCCCCAGGCAGAGGCAGAGTTGAGCCATAGGCAGATCCCCAGGCAGAGGCAGAGGCAGAGGCAGGGTTGAGCCAGAAGCAGATCTCAGGCAGAGGCAGAGGCAGAGTTGAGCCAGAAGCAGATCCCAGGCAGAGGCAGAGTTGAGCCAATACTCAGACAAAGGCTGAGCCAGAAGCAGATCTCAGGCAGAGGCAGAGGCAGAGGCAGAGTTGAGCCATAGGCAGATCCCCAGGCAGAGGCAGAGTTGAGCCAATACTCAGACAAAGGCAGAGCCAGAAGCAGATCTCAGGCAGAGGCAGAGGCAGAGTTGAGCCAGAAGCAGATCCCAGGCAGAGGCAGAGTTGAGCCAATACTCAGACAAAGGCAGAGCCAGAAGCAGATCTCAGGCAAAGGCAGAGTTGAGCCATAGGCAGATCCCCAGGCAGAGGCAGAGTTGAGCCATAGGCAGATCCCCAGGCAGAGGCAGAGGCAGAGGCAGGGTTGAGCCAGAAGCAGATCTCAGGCAGAGGCAGAGGCAGAGTTGAGCCAGAAGCAGATCCCAGGCAGAGGCAGAGTTGAGCCAATACTCAGACAAAGGCAGAGCCAGAAGCAGATCTCAGGCAGAGGCAGAGGCAGAGGCAGAGTTTAGCCATAGGCAGATCCCCAGGCAGAGGCAGAGTTGAGCCAATACTCAGACAAAGGCAGAGCCAGAAGCAGATCTCAGGCAGAGGCAGAGGCAGAGTTGAGCCAGAAGCAGATCCCAGGCAGAGGCAGAGTTGAGCCAATACTCAGACAAAGGCAGAGCCAGAAGCAGATCCCAGGCAGAGGCAGAGTTGAGCCAATACTCAGACAAAGGCAGAGCCAGAAGCAGATCTCAGGCAAAGGCAGAGTTGAGCCATAGGCAGATCCCCAGGCAGAGGCAGAGGCAGGGTTGAGCCAATACTCAGACAAAGGCAGAGCCAGAAGCAGATCTCAGGCAGAGGCAGAGGCAGAGTTGAGCCAGAAGCAGATCCCAGGCAGAGGCAGAGTTGAGCCAATACTCAGACAAAGGCAGAGCCAGAAGCAGATCTCAGGCAGAGGCAGAGGCAGAGTTGAGCCAGAAGCAGATCCCAGGCAGAGGCAGAGTTGAGCCAATACTCAGACAAAGGCAGAGCCAGAAGCAGATCTCAGGCAGAGGCAGAGGCAGAGTTGAGCCAATACTCAGACAAAGGCAGAGCCAGAAGCAGATCTCAGGCAAAGGCAGAGTTGAGCCATAGGCAGATCCCCAGGCAGAGGCAGAGGCAGGGTTGAGCCAATACTCAGACAAAGGCAGAGCCAGAAGCAGATCTCAGGCAGAGGCAGAGGCAGAGTTGAGCCAATACTCAGACAAAGGCAGAGCCAGAAGCAGATCTCAGGCAGAGGCAGAGTTGAGCCAGAAGCAGATCCCCAGGCAGAGGCAGAGTTGAGCCAATACTCAGACAAAGGCAGAGCCAGAAGCAGATCTCAGGCAGAGGCAGAGGCAGAGTTGAGCCAATACTCAGACAAAGGCAGAGCCAGAAGCAGATCTCAGGCAGAGGCAGAGTTGAGCCAATACTCAGACAAAGGCAGAGCCAGAAGCAGATCTCACGCAGAGGCAGAGTTGAGCCAATACTCAGACAAAGGCAGAGCCAGAAGCAGATCTCAGGCAGAGGCAGAGGCAGAGTTGAGCCAATACTCAGACAAAGGCAGAGCCAGAAGCAGATCTCAGGCAGAGGCAGAGGCAGAGTTGAGCCAATACTCAGACAAAGGCAGAGCCAGAAGCAGATCTCAGGCAGAGGCAGAGTTGAGCCAGAAGCAGATCCCCAGGCAGAGGCAGAGTTGAGCCAAAGGCAGAGTTGAGCCAATACTCAGACAAAGGCAGAGCCAGAAGCAGATCCCCAGGCAGAGGCAGAGGCAGAGTTGAGCCAGAAGCAGATCTCCAGGCAGAGGCAGAGTTGAGCCAAAGGCAGAGTTGAGCCAATACTCAGACAAAGGCAGAGCCAGAAGCAGATCTCAGGCAGAGGCAGAGGCAGAGTTGAGCCAATACTCAGACAAAGGCAGAGCCAGAAGCAGATCTCAGGCAGAGGCAGAGTTGAGCCAATACTCAGACAAATGCAGAGCCAGAAGCAGATCCCCAGGCAGAGGCAGAGGCAGAGTTGAGCCAATACTCAGACAAAGGCAGAGCCAGAAGCAGATCCCAGGCAGAGGCAGAGTTGAGCCAATACTCAGACAAAGGCAGAGCCAGAAGCAGATCTCAGGCAGAGGCAGAGGCAGAGTTGAGCCAATACTCAGACAAAGGCAGAGCCAGAAGCAGATCCCAGGCAGAGGCAGAGTTGAGCCAATACTCAGACAAAGGCAGAGCCAGAAGCAGATCCCAGGCAGAGGCAGAGTTGAGCCAATACTCAGACAAAGGCAGAGCCAGAAGCAGATCTCAGGCAGAGGCAGAGTTGAGCCAATACTCAGACAAAGGCAGAGCCAGAAGCAGATCTCAGGCAGAGGCAGAGTTGAGCCAATACTCAGACAAAGGCAGAGCCAGAAGCAGATCTCAGGCAGAGGCAGAGGCAGAGTTGAGCCAATACTCAGACAAAGGCAGAGCCAGAAGCAGATCTCAGGCAGAGGCAGAGTTGAGCCAGAAGCAGATCCCCAGGCAGAGGCAGAGTTGAGCCAAAGGCAGAGTTGAGCCAATACTCAGACAAAGGCAGAGCCAGAAGCAGATCTCAGGCAGAGGCAGAGGCAGAGTTGAGCCAATACTCAGACAAAGGCAGAGCCAGAAGCAGATCCCAGGCAGAGGCAGAGTTGAGCCAATACTCAGACAAAGGCAGAGCCAGAAGCAGATCCCAGGCAGAGGTAGAGTTGGAGCCAATACTCAGACAAAGGCAGAGCCAGAAGCAGATCCCAGGCAGAGGCAGAGTTGAGCCAATACTCAGACAAAGGCAGAGCCAGAAGCAGATCTCAGGCAGAGGCAGAGGCAGAGTTGAGCTAATACTCAGACAAAGGCAGAGCCAGAAGCAGATCTCACGCAGAGGCAGAGTTGAGCCAATACTCAGACAAAGGCAGAGCCAGAAGCAGATCTCAGGCAGAGGCAGAGTTGAGCCAATACTCAGACAAAGGCAGAGCCAGAAGCAGATCTCAGGCAGAGGCAGAGTTGAGCCAATACTCAGACAAAGGCAGAGCCAGAAGCAGATCTCAGGCAGAGGCAGAGGCAGAGTTGAGCCAATACTCAGACAAAGGCAGAGCCAGAAGCAGATCTCAGGCAGAGGCAGAGTTGAGCCAGAAGCAGATCCCCAGGCAGAGGCAGAGTTGAGCCAAAGGCAGAGTTGAGCCAATACTCAGACAACGGCAGAGCCAGAAGCAGATCCCCAGGCAGAGGCAGAGGCAGAGTTGAGCCAGAAGCAGATCTCAGGCAGAGGCAGAGTTGAGCCAGAAGCAGATCCCCAGGCAGAGGCAGAGTTGAGCCAAAGGCAGAGTTGAGCCAATACTCAGACAAAGGCAGAGCCAGAAGCAGATCTCAGGCAGAGGCAGAGTTGAGCCAATACTCAGACAAAGGCAGAGCCAGAAGCAGATCCCAGGCAGAGGCAGAGTTGAGCCAATACTCAGACAAAGGCAGAGCCAGAAGCAGATCTCAGGCAGAGGCAGAGGCAGAGTTGAGCCAATACTCAGACAAAGGCAGAGCCAGAAGCAGATCTCAGGCAGAGGCAGAGTTGAGCCAATACTCAGACAAAGGCAGAGCCAGAAGCAGATCCCAGGCAGAGGCAGAGTTGAGCCAATACTCAGACAAAGGCAGAGCCAGAAGCAGATCTCAGGCAGAGGCAGAGGCAGAGTTGAGCCAATACTCAGACAAAGGCAGAGCCAGAAGCAGATCTCAGGCAGAGGCAGAGGCAGAGTTGAGCCAATACTCAGACAAAGGCAGAGCCAGAAGCAGATCTCCAGGCAGAGGCAGAGGAGGTTGAGCCAGAAGCAGATCCCCAGGCAGAGGCAGAGTTGAGCCAAAGGCAGAGTTGAGCCAATACTCAGACAAAGGCAGAGCCAGAAGCAGATCCCCAGGCAGAGGCAGAGGCAGAGTTGAGCCAGAAGCAGATCCCCAGGCAGAGGCAGAGTTGAGCCAGAAGCAGATCCCCAGGCAGAGGCAGAGGCAGAGTTGAGCCAATACTCAGACAAAGGCAGAGCCAGAAGCAGATCTCAGGCAGAGGCAGAGGCAGAGTTGAGCCAATACTCAGACAAAGGCAGAGCCAGAAGCAGATCCCCAGGCAGAGGCAGAGGCAGAGTTGAGCCAGAAGCAGATCCCCAGGCAGAGGCAGAGGCAGAGTTGAGCCAATACTCAGACAAAGGCAGAGCCAGAAGCAGATCCCCAGGCAGAGGCAGAGGCAGAGTTGAGCCAATACTCAGACAAAGGCAGAGCCAGAAGCAGATCCCAGGCAGAGGCAGAAGTTGAGCCAATACTCAGACAAAGGCAGAGCCAGAAGCAGATCCCAGGCAGAGGAGAGTTGAGCCAATACTCAGACAAAGGCAGAGCCAGAAGCAGATCTCAGGCAGAGGCAGAGTTGAGCCAATACTCAGACAAAGGCAGAGCCAGAAGCAGATCCCAGGCAGAGGCAGAGTTGAGCCAATACTCAGACAAAGGCAGAGCCAGAAGCAGATCTCAGGCAGAGGCAGAGGCAGAGTTGAGCCAATACTCAGACAAAGGCAGAGCCAGAAGCAGATCCCCAGGCAGAGGCAGAGTTGAGCCAGAAGCAGATCCCCAGGCAGAGGCAGAGGCAGAGTTGAGCCAATACACAGACAAAGGCAGAGCCAGAAGCAGATCCCCAGGCAGAGGCAGAGGCAGAGTTGAGCCAGAAGCAGATCCCCAGGCAGAGGCAGAGTTGAGCCAATACTCAGACAAAGGCAGAGCCAGAAGCAGATCCCCAGGCAGAGGCAGAGTTGAGCCAATACTCAGACAAAGGCAGATCCAGAAGCAGATCTCAGGCAGAGGCAGAGTTGAGCCAGAAGCAGATCTCAGGCAGAGACAGAGTTGAGCCAGAAGCAGATTCCCAGGCAAAGGCAGAGTTGAGCCAAAGACAGGAGAGCCAAAACGCAGAGGCAGAGGCAGAGTAGACCAGAAGCAGATCCCAGGCAGAGGCAGAGTTGAGCCAATACTCAGACAAAGGCAGATCCAGAAGCAGATCCCAGGCAGAGGCAGAGGCAGAGTTGAGCCAGAAGCAGATCCCCAGGCAGAGGCAGAGGCAGAGTTGAGCCAATACACAGACAAAGGCAGAGCCAGAAGCAGATCCCCAGGCAGAGGCAGAGTTGAGCCAATACACAGACAAAGGCAGAGCCAGAAGCAGATCCCCAGGCAGAGGCAGAGTTGAGCCAATACTCAGACAAAGGCAGATCCAGAAGCAGATCTCAGGCAGAGGCAGAGTTGAGCCAGAAGCAGATCCCCAGGCAGAGGCAGAGCGCGGCCCCACCCCGCCCCCCCGCGGGGCCGTCCCCCCCCCCCCGCCGACCCCCCCCCGCGAGCCAGGTGAGCAGATACTCAGGCAGAGACAGAGTTGAGCCAGAAGCAGATTCCCAGGCAAAGGCAGAGTTGAGCCAATACTCAGACAAAGGCAGATCCAGAAGCAGATCTCAGGCAGAGGCAGAGTTGAGCCAGAAGCAGATCTCAGGCAGAGGCAGAGGCAGAGTTGAGCCAATACTCAGACAAAGGCAGAGCCAGAAGCAGATCTCAGGCAGAGGCAGAGTTGAGCCAGAAGCAGATCCCCAGGCAGAGGCAGAGGGCCCCCACGCCCCAGCCCTCCCCCCCGCGCCCGCGCCCCCGCCACCCCCGCCCCGCGCCCCGCCCACCCGCCGCCCCCCACCGACCCCCCCGCCCACCACCCCGAGGCCGTCCCCCCCCCCCCCAGGCCCCCCACCCGCCCCCCGCCCCCGACCCACCAGCCAAGGCAGAGCCCCAGGCAGAGGCAGAGTCCCCCCCCAGGCAGAGGCAGAGTTGAGCCAGAAGCAGATCCCCCCCCCCCCAGCCAGGGGCCAGAAGCAGATCTCAGGCAGAGGCAGAGTTGAGCCAATACTCAGACAAAGGCAGAGCCAGAAGCAGATCTCAGGCAGAGGCAGAGTTGAGCCAATACTCAGACAAACGCAGAGCCAGAAGCAGATCTCAGGCAGAGGCAGAGTTGAGCCAAAGGCAGATCCCCAGGCAGAGGCAATGGCAGAGTTGAGCCAATACTCAGACAAAGGCAGAGCCAGAAGCAGATCCCCAGGCAGAGGCAGAGTTGAGCCAAAGGCAGATCCCCAGGCAGAGGCAGAGGCAGAGTTGAGCCAATACTCAGACAAAGGCAGAGCCAGAAGCAGATCCCCAGGCAGAGGCAGAGGCAGAGTTGAGCCAAAGGCAGATCCCCAGGCAGAGGCAGAGGCAGAGTTGGAGCCAAGACAAAGGCAGAGCCAGAAGCAGATCTCAGGCAGAGGCAGAGTTGAGCCAGAAGCAGATCTCAGGCAGAGGCAGAGTTGAGCCAGACGCAGAGCCAGAAGCAGATCTCAGGCAGAGGCAGAGTGAGCCAAAGCAGAGTTGAGCCAGAAGCAGATCCAGCAGAGGCAGAGTTGAGCCAGAAGCAGATCTCAGGCAGAGGCAGAGTTGAGCCAGTACTCAGACAAAGGCAGAGCCAGAAGCAGATCTCAGGCAGAGGCAGAGTTGAGCCAATACTCAGACAAAGGCAGAGCCAGAAGCAGATCCCCAGGCAGAGGCAGAGTTGAGCCAGAAGCAGATCTCATGCAGAGGCAGAGTTGAGCCAGAAGCAGATCTCAGGCAGAGGCAGAGTCAGAGTTGAGCCAATACTCAGACAAAGGCAGAGCCAGAAGCAGATCCCCAGGCAGAGGCAGAGTTGAGCCAAAGGCAGATCCCCAGGCAGAGGTAAAGGCAGAGTTGAGCCAGAAGCAGATCTCAGGCAGAGGCAGAGTTGAGCCAGAAGCAGATCTCAGGCAGAGGCAGAGTCAGAGTTGAGCCAATACTCAGACAAAGGCAGAGCCAGAAGCAGATCTCAGGCAGAGGCAGAGGCAGAGTTGAGCCAATACTCAGACAAAGGCAGAGCCAGAAGCAGATCCCAGGCAGAGTCAGAGTTGAGCCAGAAGCAGATCTCAGGCAGAGGCAGAGTCAGAGTTGAGCCAATACTCAGACAAAGGCATAGCCAGAAGCAGATCCCCAGGCAGAGGTAGAAGCAGAGTTGAGCCAATACTCAGACAAAGGCAGAGCCAGAAGCAGATCTCAGGCAGAGGCAGAGGCAGAGTTGAGCCAATACTCAGACAAAGGCAGAGCCAGAAGCAGATCTCAGGCAGAGGCAGAGTTGAGCCAGAAGCAGATCTCAGGCAGAGGCAGAGTCAGAGTTGAGCCAATACTCAGACAAAGGCAGAGCCAGAAGCAGATCCCCAGGCAGAGGCAGAGTTGAGCCAGAAGCAGATCTCAGGCAGAGGCAGAGTCAGAGTTGAGCCAATACTCAGACAAAGGCAGAGCCAGAAGCAGATCTCAGGCAGAGGCAGAGTTGAGCCCGAAGCAGATCCCCAGGCAGAGGCAGAGTTGAGCCAAAGGCAGATCCCCAGGCAGAGGCAGAGTTGAGCCAAAGGCAGATCCCCAGGCAGAGGCAGAGGCAGAGGCAAAGTTGAGCCAGAAGCAGATCCCCAGGCAGAAGCAGAGTTGAGCCAAAAGCAGATCCCCAGGCAGAGGCAGAGTTGAGCCAAAGGCAGATCCCCAGGCAGAGGCAGAGTTGAGCCAAAGGCAGATCCCCAGGCAGAGGCAGAGTTGAGCCAATACTCAGACAAAGGCAGAGCCAGAAGCAGATCTCAGGCAGAGGCAGAGGCAGAGTTACGTCAATCTCTTTTGTGACTCTCCCTTCGATTCGACTTAGCCCTGTCCTGTCACTAATCTCTTAGTCGAGCAGTCTCGACTAGAGCACTCTTACTTGTTTCTCGTTTCATTTCCAAATATAAACTCAAGTTTTTAGCATTTCACTCAAACTAAGCAGCTCTGGAACGATATTTAAAACTATTTGGAGCAACAAAATAATATATATTTAGCTCCCTATGAAAATTGATCAAAGTGCTCATTGATGCTGAAATTCGAAATAAATATGTAATTAAGCCGAATAAATTATTGCAGTTCTAAGCAACCCACAAAATCAATGGGAATTAGTTCAGTTGCGAAATGCAAAATTCAAAATGCGAGCAATGTAATTGCGAAAAATGCGCTTGAATTTCAACACTTCAGTGTCTATTTGAACTATTCAATATAAGCATAATAAATTTTTGGCGAGAGCTCTACCCAAAAATTCCATTCATATTTATGTTGAAATTCGTAAAGTAAATGGTCAAATTACATATCCATATTGACATGTTATTGAATGCCATCACACACTTAGATATATATATATATATATATATAGATCAATTTATATATGAGCAGTAGCTGTAGCTGGTGCTGTAGCTATCTCAGCAGTGCAACGCAAACATGGCAGGTCCTCTGCACGTCCTTTTTGGCATCCACACTTTGTGGCATTTTGTTTATTTATGTTATGTTAGCTCTGTTGAGTTTTTGTATCTACAAAATACATAGAGAGAGAGCACACGCAAACACATGTAAGCCCTGGCTATAGATAACCACAAATCCGGCATGATTAGACTTTTGATGGCTAACTTTACAGCAACTTTAATAAATGAACTGGAAATTTAGTTGCAACGGCAACCGCAAGTGCATCTACAGCGCACTGGATATAGAATAACGATACTTAACGCTGCTTCGCTCTTGTCTTTTGACTGCTCGAGCTGAGCTGAACTGAGCTCAACTGTCCGTTGGCATTCACTGGAATATGCAACTCATTGATTTTGCACATTTTTGTGGCTTTCCTCGGACAAAACTCAAGGTGTTGCTGGGGAATTTGCGCACAACAATGCAACCGAAAATCAGTGGAAAATTGCCTTTTGCCCTTGCACACAGAGAGCGTCAAATATTTAATTAAATACTTGTGCTGAAGTGATTTCATGTTTAATAAACAGACAATTTGCGGGTGAGAAGGAGACTTTTGATATTAAGTCTGAGACACACATATAGATAATGATATAGATGATAATTACATATGTAAATATCATTTAAATATATATAAATGTATAATAGACAGATACAGATACAGCTTTAGATACATATACAGATAAACAATTCTATTTCATTATCCAATGCATTGCTTTGCTCTCAATCCACTCTCCACGCTCGCTAGGCTCCACTTTACGGCAGCGCTTAAATATTTTATTGCACATTTCTGGGCTCATGATTAATTCGCTATGCAATGCTGCTCAAGTCGCGTATAGAGCGCCCACTCTATAAGCTGCCAAGCAGCTAGGCTCAACATTTTATTTATATTTTTAATGTACATTTAAATTGCCAACTGCTTGCCTGACTGCCTGACTCTCTCTACCTCTCTCTCTCTCTCTCGCTCTTCCTATCTCCCTCTATGTTCAGCATGTACCTCCCGCCGTGTGCTTAAACAATATTGCATGGCAAATGGCGTAGATATGAACAGCTACTTTATTGTTGGCATTACACTTGAGCAATAATAGCAATTGTCGGAGTTGAAAGACGTCGACGTAGACGCACTCCTCTTGACTATGGTAACATGACTATCATCATCATCGTCATCGTCATAATGAGCATCTCGTATGGAAATATATTGTCGTCGTTTGTCGATAAGCAAAGACGATGATGACGACAACGTCGCGTCGTCTGCCGCTCGTCTGTGTTGCAATTTCTATAAACACAAAACGACGAATCCTCCCGTTGAGATTTTTTCACATCAACTTCCCCTGCTGCGTCGCCGTCTGCGTGTCATAAGAGCGGAAATACGCTTACAAACGCTATAATTTTGCATGCTCTTGTACGCACATACACACACACACTCACACATATACTTATATTATATATATATAATACATATATATATATTGCATTGCAGCTTGCATGTTGCGCATACGCCGCGTTTGCAGCTACTAAAAATTCTTTTGGCAAACGTCGCCCAGCGTCGCCAACGCGCATTTCTCTTGACTTCCCTCTCGCTGATTTATACAGCTTTGTATACATTTCTAACGTTCTTTTAATATTTATTCTTATTTCTTTTTAATAAAAAAATATAATTTTTTTCTTCCTTCCTTTCTTCCATTCTTTTTGCAAATCAGACAACGCGTCATCAATATATTATGTGTTTTTGTTAAGTGGGAAAAACAAAAGACACTACTCAAATAATAATATATTTTAAATAACAAAAAATATATATTTTTATAGAGTTATTTATCTTTCCTTTCCTCTGTTTCTCTCTCTTTTATTGCCAAGTTTTCTTATCAAATCATTTCATATTGCCTGCTTAATTTCTCGCTGTGCACATCAGCACTGGGCGGAAGTGTTGAGTGGGCAGAGACCCCGAAAAAAAGCGCACAATTTTCCGCTTTGCAAATCTTTATATTTATTACATGCGCTGCCGCTGCCGCTGCTACTGCTGCTGCTGCCTTGGCTTGGCATTTCCATTCATTGTAGCAGTCACATTCGCAGTCTCGTGCTCAATTTTTGAGTTGTTGCTAGCCGCACTCCAATAAAGTCAAATTCTCTAGTCTAGTCTGCATTGCAATACCCACTAAAGCGAACTAAACTGAAGTAATAGATGTGACTAAATATAAACTAAACCCTACTTTAGTATAATTTTTAATAACTAGAAATATATATACAAATATTCATGTTATTATTATAGAAAATAGTTTTATAAATAATTTTATATTTTTGTAATAAAATAATTATTAATAATTAATAAAATATAATAATAATCAAATATTATAATAATTTCTCTCTTTATCACTTACTTTCTACAGGATATCTCTGAGCTTAACACTCTTTGCAAACATATTCCTAACTTGCTTGTTTTCTTTTTGTCTTTGTAGCCTACCCCGAGGCGCCGCCAAACCACGCCCCCTACATGACAGCGTCTGCCGCCCCATCATAATGCCATTTGCGACTGCCGCTCTACGCCCAAGCAAATGTTTTCTTGCAATTTCTATTTATACATTTATACAGACGAAAGTATTTTTTTTCTCTCCTCCTCCTTCTTCCTTTGCCATCTTATTACTCATACGTAATTTTTAATGCAGTTACATGGCCCCCCCCCCATCCCCATCCGCATTCTGTGCCAGCTGCTTGGGCTGTTGCCATAATAAAAGCAGCTTTTATGAAATTGACTTGGCTCTCTCTCACACATATACGATATTTATTTATTTTATTTTATTTGTGTAACATTTAATCTTGAACTGCTTATTGGCTTAAATGTACCTGGATTCGTGTATTAAAATGAGCTGAAAACGTACTTTGTGTGCCCAAAATAAATTTGTACTTATTTTGATTTTATTTGAACGGAAATTAAAGCTTACTCTTTGTATATTTATGGCTATATTTCTATATTTAAATATATTCATGCATATATTCATTTTATTATTACTAGAAATCGGCAATGCCATGGCATCATACCAACAAATATCTAGCTCATCAATGCAGCCACACGAATCCGTGCGCATCTGAACTACATGCCTCTCTACACACTGAGCCCACTCGCATTCCCCGTTTCTGACATCATTTTGCTCTCTAATTAGCGCAGCGAGTTTTGTTATAGAAAGCAATCCTTGCTCGCAATGCTCCATGCACAAAAGTGCCCTAAAGCTGCTTTATCAAATTAACGCATCCATTTCATGAAACCACGCAATCGTCCCCTAAAACCGCTGCACCCACCACACGGCACTCCCTGCCGATCCCTCTCTCCACCTTCCCCCCCCCCCCCTCGCCGTCAACAGCTGAAGCTGCAGCTGCAATTCCAACTGCATTTCCACGCATTTAACGAGACGCGACAAAAACCAAGCTAAAAAAAAAAGAAAAAATTGCCAAACCAGACAAAAGTTCAATTGAAACCGAAAATGTGTGCTAGACGGCAGAGCGGCAGAGGGGGAGTGTGTGCAAAGGGCAGCATAAAGTTGGTTGAAGGGAAGCAGCAACTCAGACAATGAATGCTAGTTGTTTATCTGTGCATTCCATCGACACATTGGCTAATTAATGTCGTCGACATTTTGGCCCGAAGAGTCGTGATAACAATTTGTTGAACAGCAGCAAATATGTTAGCTTGCTCTGCAAGGCATATACATAGATAGGTTTATGTATAGGTAGAGTAGTATTCGAAATTATGATATGAGCGAATTGGCGACGCTGTAATAAATTGAAAGAAAGACGGCAACTGGCGTGGAGTGTAAATAAATGAGTTTTGATTAAAGAGTGGGAAATATTATAGCTACAAATGCATTAAAATTTCATTGTTAATTTATTATTAAATAATTTAAGTACAATTTATATAAAAAAAAAAAGATTATTCAGAAAGAATATTCAAGCAAAAGCTGAAGATCATAGCTTTAAAATTGATCGAAAATAATAATTTATTGCCTCTATAAACATTCTGCTATACAAATCAAACCAAAACCCACTCCCATCTCAACTTATCTTCATTCCTTGCTCACCCTACGCATGCGCAACTTCAATAGAAAAAATCATTGCCTACTTTGCAGCGCATTATGTTAAGGCTCTTATATCTACAGTTCCATTTAGCTATTTATAGTTGACGTCGCCATGTGACTTCAGCTGAATAATAATATTAAAGCCGAATACAAAGTTGGCTTCAATATTATCACAGAATTAATCCAATTAGCAAAACAAATATGCGAAAATTGTCGCGACGAAGACATCAGCAAAACTCACACAGGTCTCTATCTTTCTGCGTGTGTGTGTGTGTGTGTGTGTGTGCGTGTGACTCTTGCGGCTTTTTCGCTTTTCCGCCTCTAATTTGATTTCCACGCAGCAGGCAAACCCAACTGCAGTCGCTAAACAAATACCTTTCAATTAGTTGCGGCTGCCAAAACTAAATTATTCTTTGTGTGCCAATTTCTGCAACTTCAACTTGTCTGCCTCTCTCTCTCTCTCTCTCTCTCTCTCTCTCTCTGTGTCTTTCCCTCTCTCTCTCCCTTTGTCGCCTTCTCTGTCGTGTCTATGTTTTTGTTTATATTTTACTCAATTGTGAGTCGCTTGAGTCGCTGTCGCTGTCGCCGTCTCGACTTTTGGCGGCAGCTAACAAAGTTTGCTTGACTTTTAAAGTCGATCTGCAAGTTGCGAAATTAACTTTCATAATTGAATTGTGCGCAGTTTATGCACTTGAATTTCGTCTGCCATCTAACAAATTATATTAAACTGCGAGATTGTTTCACAGCACTGATACGAAACTTTATCAAGCATATAGCCAGATGAGCGCAGACTTCAAGTTGAAAACTCTTGATATATTTTATATATACTTTTCTTTTGAACAAAGCTCTTGCAAAGAGATCTTCAACTTCTACAATTTCTCTTCGCTTATAAATAATTATTTTCAAGCAGTAATAAAAAATCGTATTTAATTTTTCACTTAAAGCTTTCTAAAATTTCTGCTCTAGAGTCGTAATTTATTTTGCATAAAACTATTCAATTTCAATTGAAACCTTTATATTATAAAGACGGCTGTAAACGACTGTCTAATACTCTATACACAATGAACTCACTAATAGTTAGAGCTGACGAGCAGGCTTTCAAGGATAAACAGAACTCAAGTCCACACTCTTACTTAACTAACTCCCCCTACTATCGCCTCCTATACTCCTGCTTAAGCAGTTTATAAAATAGAATTGATTTTCGAATGAGTTGAGCATGCCTCTGCCGTGCTGAATCTTTTACGCAGACAACGCACTAATGCGGAAAACAAGAAAATTATCACGAAATGCGCATCAATTGACATCCACAGCGAAAAATCTACCGAACACAAGACACAAAAACAAGGCCCCCAACTCCGCACCAGCTCAACGTCCGCCATCATTCAACGATAGTCGGTGAAAACAAGTTAAGCTCGAACATTTTCTTGGCCAGACAGCGAAATGTGCAGCAAAATGTTTTAACTGCTTGTGACTGAGTGAAGCCTGGACAAGTTTTCTTTCACTTTTGTTTCCTTGATACCCCGTAATAGATGGGAGTGGGCAAATGCGACTAACTGCTGTATATCAATCAGCAATATCAGCTAAATTTCTTTGAATGTGGAGCTCAGAGACTAAAAGAACCAGGGCGAATATAGCTAACTGTATAAGCATATATAATATAATATTGCTTGTCGAGATAGGGTATCTGCACGTCAAGGCCTTATACCCAACGTATATTTTTATATATTTAATTTTTATACTTTTTTGCAAAAAATCACGATGCTATTAAAATGCCTTCAATTGACAAGTTGGAAAACATGAAGAAATTTTCCGTTGCAGATTAAAAAAAAAAAAACGAGAGAAGAAGAAGAAAATGTAAAGGAAAAACGCAAATGTTTTCGACGCCTGTCAATTGTCCTTTGCATTTGCATTCCTCTTTTTTAACAGCTTGAGTCATTTAAGGTATTTGATGGAAATTCGTGAATTGAGTTCAACTGGAATATTAAAAAGTTTTTTTTTTAATATGTTCAAAGTTTTTAAGTGGAGTTTAATGAATCGAGAATGGAAGACACTAGAACACTAAATAATAAATAATATTTTGGTAATAAAAATATATATAAATAATTTGTTATGTTTCTGAATAGTTTAATGCAGTTTTCTAAATAAAAAATTTAGTTTTTACTAAAAAAAATAAAAATAATTTAATATAAATTTGCTAAAACAAACTTTTAATGATGAAAAATTGTAGTAAAAAATGTATATTTAATAATAAGCATGACTTATAATGGCTTTAAAAATTAATTATAGGTTCTATATTTATTTGAAAATCTATATTGAAGATTTAAGAGATGATTTGGAAAAGTAAATTTAATTTAATAACATTTCAACTGCTTTGAATGATAATTTTATAACTGAAATCTCCTCAATCGGAAGATTCAAACTGTTTCATTATGCAAAGCATTAAATCATTAGCAAAATGATAAGCCTGTTGCAGGACATTCCCGTTTAACGATCCATTTTGAAGAGAGTCTTGAGATTTTATGTAGCTCTGGGCAATCCTTTCTGGATTTATGCGATGCAATAGAATGCCAATGGACAATTAACATTATAGTAGGCTATATATATAAGTGGGCAACAAATTAGCCAGTCATATAGCGCTGCCACGCCCGGACCCACGCCCCTCGACAGCCGCGACAAGCTGTGACAAATTAATAAAAATGCCAAAATCAAAACGTTCAGATCATTAAAAGTATTTATGAGTTACGCAAATGCTTCGACTGGGCTGATACTCCGAAATACGTACGAAAGAATTTAATGCGAATTTATTTATTATTGTGCATAAAGTGCATAAAATCGGACGAGGAACATGGATCGTGGAACGTGCCAGCGAAATGGAAATGGAAATGGCATTGTCAGTAGTCATAAAATTATAAGAATAAGTGAGTGCGGGCAAGGCTGAAGCAGGCTGAGCAGCCAAAGCTCGTAAGACAAAAGCCTACAAAATGGGCCGCTGCTTGCGGGTCATAAAAATGGTCAAACAACAAGACGGAACTTCGAATCAAACACATGCCAGATATATATATATATATATATATATATATATATATATATATATATATATATATATATATATATATATATATAGTAGGCGTGGCAGGCAGCACATAAAATGTTTTTGCAAAGAAATTCGCGCGTGTTTTGTTTTTTTTTTTGCTTTTGGCATAAAAATTTTTATGGCTCAGGGGAGTGGAGGGGGTAAGGGGCGAACGTTGAAAATGCATTTGAAATTGTCATAAATTCGTATTAATTTGGGGCCGCGCGTAGATTTTATGTACCCAGCACAAGTTTGTGTCCTTCCCCCTGCCCCTTGCTGCGGTTGCTCGGTTTGTTTGGCTTTGTTTTTAGTCCCTGTTTAGTCGCTGTTTATCTTTGCTCTTGGCTTTACTTACACACACGTGCACACGCACACACATGCAAGCACTCATGAATGTGTTTGAGCCCATTTCAAATTTAACGGCCATTTTGTGCTTGCTTTCTTTTCCATTTCTTTTTTTTTTAATTGCCCTCACATGCAATGCGCATTGTGTCCAGTCGGTGGTGGGCTTATGAGTAATGTTTATTGTTGTATTTTTTATGACGGTGCCATTTTGTTTTCAGCATTAAGTGATAAGTTTAATGAGTTTTACTTTCGGATTTATGTGTGCGGTATTTTAGCATTTACTCACCTAATCAATGATGCGCTCACAATCTGTTTATTTGATTGCTTTAAGTACTAAAGCAAGCGCAAAGCCAAGCAAAGGAAATTTTTAAAAGTTAAGTCAAGAGAGAAAACCCCTAAGACTCTCTTCGAAGCACGCTCAAGAGCGCATTGGATCTTGATTTATTTAATCTAAGCAAAGGAATTTTCAAAGTTTAAAGAAGGGAGAAAAGCCCTCGGCACTATTCAAAATATCCTCAACAGCGCATAGAATCTTGCTTTATTTGATGGACTTAATACAAGAAAAGGAAATTTTCAAAGTTTAAGAAAGAGAGAAAAGCCCTAGGCTCTATTCAAAATATCCTTAAGAGCGCATTGAATCTTGACTCAATCCAAGAAAAGAAAATTTTTCAAAGTTCAAAGAGAGAAAAGCCCTCGGCTCTGTTCAAAATATCCGTAAGAGCGCATAGAATCTTGCTCAAGAGAGTGATATTTACTCAAGAAGAAAAGAGGTCACAAACACACACACACACACACATATACTTAATTGCCATTTGCCGCATGACAACGCAATAAACATTTTGACAGACTTTTTGGCAGCCACGCACACACACACAGAGACACAAGCTCAGGCAGAGCCACACGCGCAACAATGCAAAAACTTCAGCTTGACTTTTAAGTGCATTCGAAAAAAGAGCAACAAGAACTAAAAATACCGCCCACAAGCGACACGCCGAATACGAAATGCCCTTATAGCTTAAAAAAGCTTCTAAACAAACAAATTTTTTAATTATATATTATACATTAATTCAACTATAAGTCAATCATATTTTCCATTTTATATTTATTTATAAAATATTTAAACTCTTTTTATGCCTCGCATATTGCGTCGTAAAATAAATAATAGCCTCTGCCTGCAAACGTATTAAAACGCAAAAAAGTACGCTACAGTTAAAACGGTAATTTATTTTACTCACTTGCTTTGTCTATCGCTCACTCTCTCACTCCTATTGACACTACGCACGCATTTGAATTTCACAACGAAAAAAAAGTATGCACAAGAAAAAAAAGGCTTAAACATGCTTGCATGCTTAAATTGATTAGCTATATATTGCTATATACGGAAACGAAACCCGTTTAACACATTTATTATATTAAAACACATTTAATTATAAGCGAAACTCGATTTAATTCACTCGCGCACAAAGAGACGACCGATCCATCAAGTTGACGCGCACAGACTAAATTCTAGTAGATTCTATTCTCACTCCATTTCAGTTCCACATATGTAACGGGATCAAAAATCACAAGATCATTGGAGTAAACGAAATGGACATACAAACTAGCATCCACAAAGTGCGCGCTCTCGCTGCATGCTGCAGTCTGCAGTCTGCAGTCTGCAGTGGACAACAACAAAAGCATGAGCAAGGAAATTACTTATGCTCCACACTGACAAGATCCACAATGAGCTAAAATATGAAATTTATTACTTATATGACTTATTTAAGGGCATATTTAGCATACAACCCTTTGGCAGTGTATTAAAATAAGAATGAAAATGTGAAACGCTTGCCATGTGCAAATTGTAAATGTTTCATAATAATTTCGCAACAAATTCTTCTTGCGCAGTTGTTAGCCATGCGAATTATGTGGGCACCAACAACAACAACAACAACAGCAGCAGCGGAAATGTTAACAACAACGTTTCGGCTTTTCGCAAAACAGTCGCTAGAGTGCGGTGCAGTGGAGAGTGAGTGTAAGAGAGAGAGGAGAACGTAGACAATGACAGGAAGTGCATAGTTGGCCAACTGCCTGTCGCTCTCTCGCTCTCTCTGTCTCTTTCCCTCCTTCTGCATTCTTTTGGCATTTGCTGTTATTTTTTCGCCTTTTTTGTTGTCCTTGCGGTTAGAATTTTGCACAGGAAGTGCTAAAAATATTTTTAAGAGCAACAACAACAACAACGCAAAAATGTCATATAAATAATTAAATTAACTAGAAGAGTTTTTTTTTCCTATGGCGCAGAGGAAAGGCTCAA
The DNA here is from genome assembly GCA_035047545.1 of Drosophila paranaensis. Classification (NCBI taxonomy): domain Eukaryota; kingdom Metazoa; phylum Arthropoda; class Insecta; order Diptera; family Drosophilidae; genus Drosophila; species Drosophila paranaensis. The sequence continues at coordinate 8,997,485 of JAWNPL010000145.1, read as the reverse complement.
CTAGCCTTTTGTTCGCCCAGTGTCGCTGCTTATCCTTTCGTCCTTCAGCCCATCCCTCATAGTCGGTGAGTTGGCCATTTGTCGCCGCTTTTGTTGTCTCTTTTGCTGTCAGCGCTGGGCGCTAGGAAAAATGTAAATTTTCATTTATGCCCCGGACAGCCGTAATTTAGTTTTGCGTATTATTTTTACTTATTTCAGTTTACCAAACGGATTAGCCGCGTTCAGTATGCGAATGCAGGTCGCTGAGAAGAGCTTACTGCAAAAAAAAAACATACTTTAATAAAAACAATGGCAAAAAAATTATTTAAATTTTTAAATAATTCTAAAGCGACCTCTAACGTCTGGTGTGCACACTACTGCAGCCTAGACAACAACCCTGCCACAACTTAGCCGTGACATGCCCATTGCTTGCAGTATTTATGATTGCCACTCACTAATTGCTTATTTATGCCGGCATAGCAAAGACAACAACCACTTAACGACGAGTCTTATACATTTCGTTCAGCTTCGTTTAGTATTGGTATTTTTATTGTGCATTTTTTTTAGAGATTTCATACACTTTTCAAGTACGGCCACACTGCACTTGCAGTGCAATTTTTCTGTTGTAAATTCTACGGAGAAAAATTTCGAAATTAACAAATTAGCCATAAAAAAGCAAAAAAAACACCATGGAGGCCGTGCCACGACTGCACATGCTATGGTTTACACTCAAATCTAGCCCGGAAGGCACCTCTTTTGCGCCCCTAAAAAAGGTAAGGCAGCCGACGGTCGACGAACTCAACAAATATTGGATGAGGAGGAGGTTGATGGGAGAGGGAAGGGGTGGGGCTGGAGGGACTGACTCATCGGAACAGTTGATTTGCTTAATTAGCAACAATAAGAAATCAAAACAAACAAACAGCCTTTGTTCGCTCTCCCACTCACACTCACACACTATCTATATATATCTCTCTCTCCCTCTCTCTAGTACATAGCAGAGTTCTACCATGAAGATCCGGAGGCATTCTCGAAAGAGGTTCACGCTTTGGAAACTCTGCGCAATCAGGCCATGCGCACCACCAAAGACGGAGCTGCTATTATGAAGCGCTACTATTGCCAGCTGCACGCGCTGCAGAATCGCTTCCCGCAGCTCTCGGAGCGCAGCATCTTCACGTTCACCTGGAAGGATCTCTATCACAATGCCGTGCACGAGGTGAGCGACATGCGCTTCGAGCGCGCTGCCGTACTCTTCAACATTGCCGCCGCCCACACACAGTCCGGCGCCTCGGTGACGCGCGGCGACATCGATGGCATGAAGATGGCCTGCACCCACTTCCAGGTGAGTCAGCTAGCTATCTACAATACACATATTAATATATGCCTTTTCAGGCCGCTGCCTGGGCCTACAATGAGCTGAGGGAGCGCTACGCGAACGTGAATAGTGGCTCTGACTTCATGACCAGCGAGCTGCTGCTCTTCCAGCAGCAGGTGTGCCTGGCCCAGGCACAGGAGTGCATACTCGAGAAGTCGCTGATTGACAATCGCAAGCCGCACATTGTCGCCAAGGTGACGGCCCAAATTGTCGTCTACTATGGCGCTGCCTTGGCCGCGCTGCTCACGGGCGGCGACGACGGACCCATCGCCCAGGTCATCGAGAGCTCCGTCTATAAGCTCTGGAAGAAATATGTCAGATTCAAGATCAACTATCTCCACTGCATCCTGTACTTGTATCGCGGCCAACAGGCGGAGGAGCAGCGCAAAATGGGCGAACGTCTGACGCTCTACCAGGTGAGCGCAACATTAAATACAAATTGAAGAATCTTCGACATCCATTTGATCTTTAGGCCGCCTGGGACAAGCTGGAGGAGGCTCGGAAGGAGTCCAAGGGGCTGCCAGATCAAAAGGAAATCAACGAATCGCTCAGCTTCACCGCCGACGTGGTCGAGGGCAAGCGCAAGAATGCCAAAAACGAAAACGAATTCATCTACCACGAGGCGGTGCCCGAGCTGTCCACCATTGCCGCCGTTCAGGGCGCCAATCTGGTCAATGGCATTGGCTTCTCCGTCACCGATGAGGAAGTCGCTGGCGCCGACATATTTGCCCGGCTGGTGCCGATGAAGGCGCACGAGGCCAGCTCCATGTACAGCGAGGAGAAGGCGAAAGTGCTGCGCAAATACGGCGCCCTGCTGGAGGAGAAGGACACACAGCTGGATAGCTACATGAGCTCACTGACCCTCGACAATCTCAACATCAACGAGGAGCAGGCCAACAAGCTGCCCCAGGGCATTGTCGATCGCTGCGCTGCATTGCACGCCAACAAGACGGCGATCAGTGATCTGATCGAGGCCATGTCACAGCTGGCAGAGATTACGGCCGACGTGGAGACCAATCTGGGCGAGCTGACGCACATGCTGGAGGCCGAGGCGCAGGCGGAACGAGAATTCCAAACGGCCAGCGGCGTTCAGCGTACGCCCAATGCCCACATCACGGAACTCACGCGCGAATTCCAGAAATACAGCGAAGCGCACGCCCGGGCCGGCGAGTCGAACAACACGCTGCGCAAGGCGATGAGCTTGCATGTGAACAACCTGAAGATATTGGCACGTCCGCTCCAGGAGATACAGCAGCTGATGCCGAAGCTCAGTTCGGAGCTGAACACCACGGAGATCTTTAAGGACGTCAAGCTGATTGTAAACAAGGTGAACGAGATGAAGGCGCAACGCGCCCAGTTCCATGCGGACCTGCGCATTGCCATCAACGAGGACGACATCACGACCAAGGTGATTGCCCATGGCGGACAGGAGGGTCTGCAGGCGCTGTTCGCCACGGAGCTGGCCAAGCACGATCGGCTCACCCAGCTGCTCGACCAGAATCTGCTCGCCCAGCAGAACATACTCCAGGCCCTCACCGAGGCGTATGCGCGTGCGGCGCCTGTGCTGAAGACGCTGCAGGATGTCAAGCAGAAGCGCGAGCATTTCTACAGCTCCCTGGCTGCGTCCTATGACGTCTACGAGGATCTGCTGGCCAAGTCGGCCAAGGGCCTGGAGTTCTACAAGAAACTGGCGGGCAATGTGCAAAAGCTCCTGACGCGCTTCAAGTCCGCCCGCGACGTGCAGTCCGAGGAGCGGCAGCAGCGCCTGCAGAGCGTCAAGGCACCAGCTCCCAGCAAGCCTGAAGTCACACCCCACACGCCCCACACCCCGTCCAGCGGGGCGCCAAAGCTGCGCGACTATCTGAAGGCTAAGCAAGGCAGCTTGGCCGCCGTTTCAGGCCCACTCGATGCCACGCCCTATGTGCCCACGGTGCGTCCAGTGCCCGTGGGCTCCGAGAATCCCACACAGGCTGCCTGCTCGGCCTACGCCAGCGCACCGCCGCCCAACGAGCCGCCGCCGCCGTACAGCCTGCAGCATCAGCAATACTACGATCCGAATGCCGCGGGCTACACCAATCCCATGTATCAGCAGCAACAGCAGCACATTGCGCCGCCCGCCTACAAGGCGCAGGCCTCGCCCAACTCCCAATCGCTGCACAGCGCCATGGCACAGCTCAGCATGCAGCAGCCGCAGCAGCAGCAGGAGCCAGTGGCCTCCTACGGCCAGCCTTCGCAATTGCCCTACGGCTACAATTATCCGGGAGAGTACAGCTATCAGCAGCCGCTTTATGTGGCCACATCCGCGCCGCCCAACGAGCCCAAGCCACAGCCGCAGCCTGTGGGCTATGCTCAGCAGCAGCCAGTTTATCCGACTGCTACGCAGCAGCAGCCAGCTTATCCGACGGCTACACAGCAGCAGCAGCAACAAATGTATCCAGGCTATGCTCAGCAAACTTATCCGCAGGCGCAGCCGGGCAGTTATCCACAGACCAACTATGCACAGTCTCTGACACCGCAGCCGGCTGCCAGTTATTCGCAATCCTCGACCCCGCAGCCGTCAGCCAGTTATCCACAAGCGACTCAGCAGTCGCAAAGCTTGCCCAGCGCTTATCCGGCGGCACTGCAGAGCCAGTCGAGCAGCTATGGGCTACAGCAGTCGACGCCGCCAGCACAGCCTGTGCTGTATCCCTCACAGGCAACAGCAGCCGCACCGCAGCATCCAGTGGGCGGCATGGAGGCGAACAACTATTTGAGCTACTCCAACCATCCCGGATACAGCTTCAATCCGCAAACGGGCGCATATGAATACAGCAGCGGCTATCAGCACGACAGCAACAGCATTCCGAAGGCCACGCATGGCCATGGCCAGTTCACGCAGAGTGGACAGCAGGCGGCCGTGGTGGGCACCACTGACTCGGAGCAAGCCAATCGCAGCAGCCTGGCCACCGGCTTCGATGTGAGTAAAAGTAAATATCTATAGATAAACCTCGACTAATTAAAACTTTCTTCTAAACAGTCGCCCATTGTTTCGCATGCAAAGGCATCGAATGAGGCTCAGGCGCCAGCGCAGCCAGCTCCAGCTGAGGCTATGGGCAACAACTATTATACTCCACCTTACGGCTATCACTCAACCGGTGGTGCAAACACACCACAACAGCAGCACCCACAGCAGCCACAGCAGCAGCCGCAACAGCAACCGCAGCAGCCGCAACCAGCTGCAGCAGTCGCCGCGAGCGCCAACGACACAAAGTCAGCAATTTATATGCAGAGCGGCGGCAGCAGCATAGCCAGCACCCAGACGACCACGAGCAGTGCTCCTTATGCCTCGTCCGCTTTGCAAACGGCAACGAAGCCCACAACAGCTGATGCTAGCAATGTGGATTTGCTGAGCGACCTGGATTTGGATAGTGGCGCTGGCGCTGTGCCACTGCCGCTGCTGCAGCCGCAAATTGTGACAAGTCCCACACCGCCGGCCTCAGTGGTTGGTTCCACAGATGATGCCACGCCAGCAGCAGCAACTGTTGATGCTCTCACCACAGCTGGACTCTCGCCCGTAGCTGCGCCAGCTTCAATCGTGGCGCTGCGCAAAAATAGTATTGACAATCTTTCGATCAACTCCGAGTTGAGTTCTTTGGATAATTTCGACTGGGACTCGGTGTCCCTAACACATTCCGTCAGCGAGAAGCAACAGCCAGCCAATGGACACAGCCTAATAACATTCCAAATGCGTGCCTGTGATCCGTTTGGGGATGATAAGACGCTGAAATACTTCCACAAGGAGGTGGAGAGCTATGAGAAGCTCGTTGAGAATCTGCACGTCAAGATGCTGAACGGCAACACGCAGCTGAGCAGCAAATGGCTCGAGCTGCAGCAAAAGCTGGAGAAAGATGCGAGCGTGAAACGAACGACAACCATAGCTAAGCTCTTTCCCGAGAAGAACCGCTCCCTCGACTGTCTGCCGTACGATCATGCGCGTGTCAAGCTGGACAAGCAGACGGATGACTATATCAATGCGGCTTACATGAAGGTACGAAAGAATCAAATCAGACTAATTACTCAATATATATTTGACTTGTATTCAAACTTTCAACTCTCTTCTCAGAGCCTCAGCGCCGGCTGTCCCAACTTTATTGTATCCCAAACACCGCAAGCGAATACCATTAACGATTTCTGGTCCATGATTTGGTCCGAAAAGTCGCGTACTGTGCTCTGCCTGCACACCACGAATGAGGTAAGTTTATCAAAAAAAAAAAAAAAATATATATATATATATATATCGATTAATTCGATAACTTTTGCTTTTTCAGCTCTTTGATCCTTATTGGCCACAGCTGCTTAATCAGGCTGCACACTATGATGACTACACAGTGAACTGCGTCAAGATACAGCAGCTGAGCCACTGTACGGAATACCAGCTAAAGCTATCAATGCACGGCGCCGATGCTGTGCTTGACTTATCCCTGCTGCAGCTCAAGCAATGGACCAAAGCGTAACCAAATCAAATATCTTTATGTATAGTCAAATGTCATATATCATCCATTTCCATTTCATTGTTTCAGTTCGCCAACTCAACTGTTGGGCATAGCTAAGAATGCATTGCATACGCATCAGGAACGCTGCCTGGATGCCAACACTCCCACATCTCCGCTCATTCTGAACTGCTTAACGGGCTCGGAACGCTCTGAGCTACTGGCTATAGCGATTTGTGCCCTGATGGGCACACAAAACAAGCGACCTATTTTGATAAGTGAGTATACAACTGTGTGACTTCAACATTAATCGCATGACTTATGCCATTTTGAACTATTTCATCAGATGTGGTCGATGTGTGGACCCGCATTTGTATGCAGCGCCAAAATTCGCTGCGGGATGCTGCTATCCTGGAGCAATCCATGCAGATTGTCTTGAGCCACGCTCACGAAGTGCTAAATAAGCGTATGGATCGGCCTATGCTTAAAATATATTTACATATATAACTATTTAATATATATCAAATTGTAGGCGGCATCATAACCTCATATCAGATGAAAATGGCACCTCAGGTGACGGCCAAGGAGCAGCAGGAGACCAAGGATCCATTGAACGAATTGGATGCCCTGTGGAAAATGAAATAAACGACTGACTGAAGGCTTGCTACGAACGTGCAACGTTGCTTAAGTAACACACATTTATACACATTTTAATCAAAATGATGAAGTCTATAATATTTATACAATGCTATTTGCTACACCTATCAACTACCTATACATATACATATTTATACACGCAACTCGGCGATTGTTGCAAACAATTGAAGAGAAAAGGAAACATTGTATTTGTCCTGCTATTACTGTTATATGAAAGAAATTTCAAACTATGGTGATGTTTATTAATGCTGACTATACCTATATCTATATCTATATATACTGCTCTATATCTATATATACTGATCTATATCTAATCGAAAACGTTTATGAAACTCCGTAAAGCTGTTTCGCGTCGAAAGCAGAATTTCCATCGAGCAAATCGATTAATAAACGTTATCCAATATATTAATACAAACTCTCCAACTCTACAACACTCCAAAAGTATATTAAAAGTAACCAGTTATGAGTTCATAATTGTTTATTTTGTATTACACTTTCATTTTTTCATGTGAAACAACCAATTATATATAGTATATATGACGCCGAACTGTATATTGAACTGAGTGACTAACTTGCGTCTTAGTTATATTATAGGATACTCAAATTTAGATGTTAAACCACTGGGAACACGGCGTTGCTGGCAATATGACACAAGTTGCCACGATTGCGTGCCAAGCGCACATATCCCCTTTCGCCGCGATTTATTCCCCAGGAGTTCTTGATCAGCCAATAGTCGCCACCCCTAGCATCATGGCCGTAGCCCACAACAACCATATCATGATTTGGTGCATAGTGGCAGGGCTTGCTAAGGACTCCTCTGTAATATGTTTGCAGATTGGATGAGTCAATGCTGACAGCAATGGGTCCATGCTCGGCCACGGCTGCTGCCAGAGCCATCTCATTATTTCTTTGCACTCCCATAATATACTTGACCGTCGCGCCAATTTTTCTCCTATTAAAATGACAGTAGCCCTGATAACCCGTATAAGGATACGATGCTGCAGTATCAACGCCACCATTTCTCCTTACATAATCCAGGGCAGCCGATGCCCAACCTCCATTGCAGCCCTGATTTGCATAGGGCCATTGACTTGCGCAATCCACAAGATTCTCTTCCGATAGCTCCACCAATCTGCCAGTCTTGAGGAAATGCTGACCCTCCAGAGTGCCAACAGCAGCGAATGCCCAGCAGGAGCCGCAATCTCCTTGATTCTTCACTCTGGTAACTGCGCCCCTTTTACGCCAATCAATTGATGCGGGAATTTCGAAATCAGCAGACGGTTCATATATAAAATCCCTTTTTGTCCGATCAGCCGTTTTGTTGACCCCTCCCAGGACTTTTTCTTGGAATTCTTCGAGCCGCAGGTCTGTGAATTCATTGACGCCCATCTCCCACGTCTCATCGCCTGCCTCATAGCGTGCATTGTGCCTGTCAATCATCTTCTTGTTGTCCTTGAAGATCTGCCTGCGCAACTCCTCTTCGCTCGCATCCTGATAGGACTTGTCGTGAGTCTCCTTAAAGTTCTGCCACTCCGCCTCGAGCACATCCTCGTAGGTAATAGCCAGGGTACAGCCAGCCAGTGCGAGCACAATCAGAACTGCCTTCATGTTGAAATTCTACTTAAGTTATGGTATACAATTCCCAGCCTTATATACACATCCGATCCAAAATTCATCATAGGCGTCGTATGCGGTCACCAAAATCGAAAGTTTTCTATTATTAGTTATGAACTATTAGGTCACTTATCGGATGACTAAATAAAGTATGCTTCATGTGGTTTGTAAAAGTTATTCTTAAGACATTTGTACTGAAGAAAGTATATATATATATATATATATATATATATATATATATATATATATATATATATATATATATATATATATATATATATATATATATATATATATAAATAAATATATATATGCACTGCGCGCCATCAGGATAGCGCACCCTTCGCATTGACTGTAAATGTTGAATATATTCTATGTTTTTTGAGATAGAGTCTTAAAATTTGTTTTCTACGAAACTCTGCTTTATTCTTCTTAAACTACAAAAAAATTGGGCTCTGTAATATTTTAGGAAGTATTTTTAACATTTTTTGGAAATAAAGCTTACAAAAACGGTTGCTGAAGTCGCGTCATCAGTAGTTCAATATCTTGCTTAATCTGGCCATCACAGGTACCAAATTTTTTATGTAGACCCCATAGTTAATTTTCTTTAAGAAAAATATTACTTAAACAAAATATAGAGTTTAATCTTTGGAGGAGAAATCAAAAATTGAAGTTTACTTTGATTCTCGACTATCTGGACCAAAAAATCGCTTTAAAAACTGAAAGATATAGGCAAACTATTATTTATTTTCTTGAAAATTATGAAGTCTATAGAATATACACGATTAACAGTTATATGTACGGCAATTAGGCGATCCCCCACAGAGACAACCTTCAGCTTCATCAAAGTGCATAATTCTGTTGAGGGAATCATTTAAGCGATTCCTGATTCCAGAAATTGACAGATGTTAAACCACTGGGAAGACGGCCTGGGTGGCAACATGACACAAGTTGCCACGATTGCGTGCCAAGCGCACATATCCCTTTTCGCCGCGATCTGTTCCCCAGGAGTTCTTGAGCAGCCAATAATCGCCTCCCCTAGCGTCATGTCCGTAGCCCACAACAACGACGCCATGATTTGGTGCATAGTGGCAGGGGGTGTTTATCACGCCACTGCTGTAATGCTGAAGATTGGATGCATCAATGCTGACAGCAATTGGTCCATGCTCGGCCACGGCTGCAGCCAGAGCCGTCTCGTTATTCCTTTGCACTATCAAAATATATTGGACAGTTGCGCCAATTTGTCTCCTATTAAAATGACAGTAGCCCTGACGAGGCTTATACGGATACGATGCGGCAGTATCTACACCACCATTTATCCTTATATAATCCAGCGCAGCCACTATCGAACCACCATTGCAGCCCCAATTACGATAGGGCCATTGACTTGAACAGTCCACAAGATTCCCTTCCGATAGCTCCACCAGTCTGCCAGTCTTGAGGAATTGTTGACCCTCCAGAGTGCCTATAGAAGCAAATGCCCAACAGCAGCCGCAATGTCCCTGATCCTTCACTCTGGTAACTGCGCCCCTTTTACGCCAATCGATCGATGAGGGAATTTCGAAATCATCAGACGGACTGTAAACACGATGTATTTCTGCCTCGTCATCCGTTTCATTGTAGCCTCCCAGGTACTTGGCCTGGAACTCCTCGAGCAACATATCTGTGAATTGATTCACGCCCATCTCCCACGTCTCCTCGCCTGCCTCGTAGCGTGCATTGTGGCTGTCAATCATCGCCTTGTTGTCCTTGAAGATCTGCCTGCGCAACTGCTCTTCGCTCGCATCCTGATAGGACTTTTCGTGACTCTCCTTAAAGTTCTTCCACTCCGCCTCGAGCACATCCTCGTAGGTAATAGCCAGGGCACAGCCAGCAACAGCGAGCACAATCAGAACTGCCTTCATCTTAAAGTTTGACTCAACTTGTGGTTAGCAGCTCCAAGCATTATATACAGCTTTGGCCCATCACACGCACAGTCAGCATGGACGTGCTATGCGGGCAACGAAACCAAAAGTGTTTTATTAATATTTATGGATTATAAGGTCATACCACGATAATGAAAGCACATTCCTTTTTAGGAGAACGTTTCTAATCGGATAATATTAATAATAATAGTAATAATAATGGTAGTAGTTGACTTAATCTCTTGCTGGTCCCGCATCGTGTGTTAATGCCAGCATTCTTAAGAGTATGAGAACTGTTCAAAACTTGAGTTGAGTGTACCAACATCTAGCTCTCTACGCTCTGAGATTTGAACGTTCATATTTATGTACAGAGAAATAGACAGGATCAGGAATGTTGATCCTGATCAGGAATATATGAAAAGTGTGATATATACAATTTAATAATATAATATTAATAAATGTTTCTGATTTAATAATATCTGTATGTTTCGTTGAGCAAAAAATTGGGAACAAAAATATAAATCTTATATAACTTCAAATTCTAATTCTTGAACTTAATAAACGAAAAGATCAAAATATTCTTTTCCTGCTAAATTGAGGTGAGAACAAATTTGATATGTTCATATCTGAAAGGAAATAGATAGTTACTGAACTCTTAAACTAAATCATTTTTTTAACAGAAGCAACTGTATAAATTAAAAATTAAATATTTAAAATTATGTTTTTTATTTTTTATGTTTATTTTAAACAATTTTAATTTTTCTTCAAACTTTTTCGAATTACAAGAAACTCAAATTTCGATGTTAAACCAATGGAAAGACGGCTCTGTTGGCAATGAAGCACAAGTTCTTGCGATTGCGGGCCATGCGGAAATATCCATCTTCACCGTATTGCGGGCCCCAGGAGTTCTTCAGCAGCCAGTAGTCGCCTCCAATCTCATCGTGGCCGTAGCCCACTAGGAGGACGGCATGATTAGCATGATTGCGACAGCCCTTCGTTATTACTCCGCCCTTGTAATGAACCAGAGGAGTTGCTTCGACGCTAACAGCAATGGGTCCGTGCTCGGCCACGGCTGCTGCCAGAGCCGTCTCGTTATTCCTTTGCACTCTCACAATATATTTGACCGTCGCACCAATTTGTTTCCTATTAAAACGGCAGTAGCGCTCATAACCCATATAAGGATACGATGCTGCAGTATCAACGCCACCATTTCTCCTTATATAATTCAGGGCAGCCGCTGCCCAACCACCATAGCAGCCCATATTACGATAGGGCCAACGACTTGAACAGTCCAAAAGATTCTGTTCGGATAGATCCACCAGTTTTCCAGTCTTGCGGAAATGTTGACCCTCCAGAGTGCCAGTGGCAGCGAAAGCCCAACAGGAGCCGCATTGTCCTTGATTCTTCACTTCGGTAACTGCACCCTTCTCACGCCAATCGATCGATGAGGGAATTTCGAAATCCTCTGACGGGTTGTAAACAAGATGTATTTCTGTCTCATCATCCGTTTCATTGTAGCCTCCCAGGTACTTGGCCTGGAACTCCTCGAGCAACATATCTGTGAATTGATTGACGCCCATCTCCCACGTCTCCTCGCCTGCCTCGTAGCGTGCATTGTGGCTGTCAATCATCGCCTTGTTGTCCATGAAGATCTGCCTGCGCAACTGCTCTTCGCTCGCATCCTGATAGGACTTTTCGTGACTCTCCTTAAAGTTCTGCCACTCCGCCTCGAGCACATCCTCGTAGGTAATAGCCAGGGCACAGCCAGCAACAGCGAGCACAATCAGAACTGCCTTCATCTTAAAGTTCGACTCAACTTGTGGTTATCAGCTCCAGGCTTTATATACAGCTTTGGCCCATCACACGCACAGTCAGCATGGACGTCCTATGCGGGCAACGAAACCAAAAGTGTTTTATTAATAATTATGGATTATTAGGTCATACCACGATAAGGAAAACACATTCTACTTTGGGAGAACGTTTTTAATTGCATAATAATAGAAATTACTTAAGACTTGCAGCTGCATTGAAGTGGGCAAAGGTAATCGTCCTTCGGCAGACCTCTGTTCAGTGCGGATCCTTCTGCCGCAGTAGGGATAGGAGCTGTTTTGGCTGGCTCCCCAAAGAGCTTCGCTATACGTTTAAGGACAAAAGTAGCCTATCGCTGAGAATGTTGTTACCGAATTGCTGGAATAAGGAGTGACTGTGGATTTCCCAATAGCGGTGCATGTCCTGTTCGCATTCACTGGCACTTTTATGGCATAGTGTGCTCTTTATAAATAGCTCGAGCAATGCTAGCCAGGTGATATCCTTGTAGAAGATTTGCATATAGGTGATCAAATAGGGTAGCTCCGCTCCTTTGAAGAGTTTGCCGGCGAAGGCATGTCGGTGAAAGTCTATAATAAACCACATTGGCTCAAAGGGATTGGCTAAAGACATCCTCGTCAGCGCCGATCTTCGCATGGTGGCAACAAAGCCCCGTTTGGTTAGAATATCATCGGTTAGCTGCACATAGAACAAGCCTTTGGCATGAGCATAGGCCATGAGGTACGCAATGTCTGCATTCTGTTTGCTCTGCTTCGACAGATCCTTCTCCATAATCGGATAGTAGTAGCTCGTCTCTGGTGCCAAGATGTCAATCAGTCCGCTCTCCAGTTGCGCTGCAAAATTCTCCTCGATTTTCTGGACAATGCCCTCAATGACGGCCTCCTCAGTTTCTCCTATATACACCACGATGAGCGTATCTTCCTGATCGTCCTCGTTCATGTTCTCAATCAGGTTGTTCAGAGTCGCACGCAGATGGGATGGAGTTCGCTCTTCCACAGTGGGCACGCCAAGCACAATGCTCACATTGGCTCGTCCTTGACTTCTTATGAACGCAGGAGCCAAGGACTTGGCGTTGTATAAGAGATGTGGTGGAAACTGAAACACTAAAGGAAACATGTCACTCTCATCTGGCTCCTCTGTGGTTGTTGTCGTTGTCATAATCTGGCCGAAGCGCAGATTTACATGCATAAATTTCACGAATACTTGGCATAAGCAAAGCACTATCAATGCAGCAATAAATATTTTATATAGATATCCCACTTTGAAGATATTTTTGGTTCTAATTGGTTGGGGCATTCATTACATGAAAATAAAAACAAATTATTAGGTTCGTTAGTCACGTTAGTAACTTTAATGAATTAATTTATTATTATTTCTTTTAGCTAATTAAATCAAATGTTTGCTTTAAACTTTCTTTTTACTAAGCTAATTTAAAAATTATTTATTTTTCGGATATCTTTTACAATTTTTTAAATATTTTTTACTTCTGTTTTTATTCTTACTTACTACAATTACCTAAAACAACTCATGGACATTCTTCAATGTGCTCTCGTCTCAGCTCTACCTATTTTAGTAGCGAACTGATTATATAGAATTACATTTTGCACTGAAAAATAAAAAGTGTAAATCGATTCGACACAAATTAAAGAATTCGATGTAGCTATTATCGTTTATGTATATATATATATGAAAAGGCATCGAGAATTACAGCCTAAAATTGATACCACTCTACACAAAATGAAACAATAAAATATGCTATTGAATTGCCTGGACATACAGTCATTGGATATATGCTCGGAGTCGAGATCCACTAAGCATTCAGCGCTGATTGCAGACACATATGCTATATCAGGAACAATATTCTAACTGCCTTTCCTATCGACTATCTTAAATTCGTAGCCTTGGAGACTGAAGGCCAATCTGGCCAAACGAGAACTCAAGTCTGCTTGAGACATGCGCCATTTTAGCGAAGCATGATCTGTGACTAAAGAGATCTCTTGACCTTGGACGTAGGCTGTAATTTTGTATGGCTATAATAGCAGCCGAACATTCTCTTTCAGTCACAGAATAATTTCTTTGACAATTATTTAGTTTACGGAACATTAAAACCACCAGCATACATAATGTGAAGATTGAATATATTTATTCATCAAAGTAATTCTGATGAGGGAACCATGAATGAGATTCCTGCATTTCACATTTTATAAGAAATTAAAAAGTGTTAAACCACTGGGAAGATGGCCTGGGTGGCAATATGACACAAGTTGCCTTGATTCCGTGCCAAGCGCACATATCCATTTTCACCGAAACTCGTGCCCCAGGAGTTTTTGAGCAGCCAGTAGTCGCCTCCCCTCAGGTCGCGGCCGTAGCCCACAACGAGGCCTGCATGATTTACTGAACTGCGGCACGGCGTGCTTAATACGCCACCTTTGTAATGCTGAAGATTAGATGCATCAAAGCTCACAGCAACGGGTCCATGCTCAACCACAGCTGCTGCCAGAGCCGTCTCGTTACCTCTTTGCACTTCCACAACATATTCAACTGTGGCGCCCACATTATTACGGTCAAAGCGGCAGTAGCTCTGATAAGCCTTATACGGATACGATTCAGTAGTAGCTATGCCACCACTTTTTTGTATATAACGCAGCGCAGTCGATATCCAACCATGACGGCAGCCTTTATTACCATACGAGCAGTCCACAAGATTCCCTTCCGATAGATCCACCAGTTCGCCAGTCTTGAGGAAATGTTGGCCCTCCAGAGTGCCGGTAGCAGCGAATGCCCAGCAGGAGCCGCAATCTCCTTGATCCTTCACTTTGGTAACTGCGCCCCTTTTACGCCAATCGATCGATGCGGGAATTTTTAGATTTGGAGACGGTTCATATATAAAATCTTTTTCTGTCTGATCAGACGATTCATTGACCCCTCCCAGCATCATTGCTTGGAACTCATCGTATCGCAGGTCTGTGAACTGGTTGACGCCCATCTCCCACGTCTCATCGCCCGCCTCATAGCGTGCATTGTGCCTGTCAATCATCGCCTTGTTGTCCTTGAATATCTGCTCGCGAATGTCCTCCTCGCCCCTCTCATGATAGAATTTATTGTAACTCTCCATAAAGTTCTCCCACTCGGACAACTGAGGCTCAGTGGCGACCGAGTAGTCTTGACCCACAGCACAGCCAGCCAGTGCGAGCACAATAAGAACTGCCTTCATGTTGAAATTCGACTTAACTTATGGTATAAAATTCACTGCTTTATATACAGTCTTGGTCTATCAAACACAGTCAAACAGTCATCATGGATTGTAAATCGATTCGGGACATATCAAGCAATTCGATATAGTTATTATCGGTTGAGGTATATATATATATATATTTATATATATATATATATATATATATATATATATATATATATATATATATATATATATATATATATATATATATATATATAAATATATATATATATTTATATGTATGTATGTTCATATGTAAATTACAATCAACATACACACCCATACAGACGTACGCTCTGCTCACAAGATACTTCGCTTAGGCAGCAAGCCACCTTTGAGCAATTAGATGTTTAATAACTTTTTTCGAAGAGTGATTTTTTGGATCGAACTTTCAGAGCGTGATTGTGCCAGTCATAAAACTGAAACAAAATTTGATGACTTTAGCTGCAAAATTAATAACTAAATTTCGATAGCATTAAAGAGATTCCTGCATTTCACATTTTATAAAAAAAAATTGACAAGTGTTAAGCCACTGGGAAGATGGCCCGTCGGGCAATCTGACACCAGTTGCCACGATTGCGTGCCACACGGACATATCCATTTTCACCGTGATTCGTACCCCAAGAGTTTTTGAGCAGCCAGTAGTCGCCTTCAGTCGATGTGTAGCCGTAGCCCACAACCAGGAGACCATGATTTCTTCCACCGAAACAGGGCTTGGTTATTACACCTCTTCTGAACTGCTTAAGATGAGATGCATCAATGCTCACAGCAATGGGTCCACGCTCGGCCACAGCTGCTGCCAGAGCCGTCTCGTTATCTCTTTGCACTTCTACAACATATTCCACTGTGGCGCCCACCTTCTTACCGTCAAAGCTACATTTGTCCTGTTGAGGCTTATACGGATACGATTTAGTAGTAGTTATGCCACCATTTTTCTGTATATAACGCAGTGCAACTTCGGCTCTACCACTAACGCAGCCGTTATTAGCATGTGAACAATCCACAAGATGCTTCTCGGATAGATCCACCAGTTCGCCAGTCTTGAGGAAATGTTGACCCTCCAGAGTGCCGATAGCAGCAAATGCCCAACAGGAGCCGCAATCTCCTTGATCCTTCACTCCAGTAACTGCTCCCGCATCACGCCAATCGATCGATGAGGGAATTTCTAAATTTGCAGATGGTCTATATGTGAGCTGTACTTCGATGTCTTTATCTGATTCATTGTAGCCTCCCAGGTACTTTGCCTGGAACTCCTCGAGCAACATATCTGTGAATTGATTGACGTCCATCTCCCACGTCTCCTCGCCTGCCTCGTAGCGTGCATTGTGCCTGTCAATCACCTCCTTGTTGTCCTTGAAGATCTGCCTGCGCAGCTGCTCTTCGCTCGCATCCTGATAGGACTTTTCGTGACTCTTCTTAAAGTTCTGCCACTCCGCCTCGAGCACATCCTCGTAGGTTATAGCCAGGACACTACCAGCAACAGCAAGCACAATCAGAACTGCCTTCATCTTAAAGTTCTACTTAACTTATAGTATGAAACTCCTTGTTTTATATACAGTCTTGATCTATCAAACACAGTCAAACAGTCAACATGGACGTGTAAATCGATTCGAGACAAAGTATATATACATATATATATATATATATATATATATATATATATATATATATATGTATATGTATATATATATATATATATATATATGTATATATATATATATATATATATATATATATATATATATATATATATATATATATATATATGTATATATATATATATGTATGTATATATATATATATATATATATATATGTATGTATGTATGTATACCTCAACCGATAATAACTATATCTAATTCTTTTATTTGTCTCGAATCGATTTTCATTTTTCATTTTGCTGAGACGAAGCATATCGGAGAATTTCCACCAGTTAATATAATTATAGTACTAAATATTTACAATAAAATAAAATATGAATATACAAGAATCCTGGAGCAACCCATACAGATTGTCTGGCATCATAACCTCATATCAGATGAAAATGACACCTCAGGTGACGGCCAAGGAGCAGCAGGAGACCAAGGATCCATTGAACGAATTGGATGCCCTGTGGAAAATGAAATAAACGACTGACTGAAGGCTTGCTACGAACGTGCAACGTTGCTTAAGTAACACACATTTATACACATTTTAATCAAAATGATGAAGTCTATAATATTTATACAATGCTATTTGCTACACCTATCAACTACCTATACATATACATATTTATACACGCAACTCGGCGATTGTTGCAAACAATTGAAGAGAAAAGGAAACATTGTATTTGTCCTGCTATTACTGTTATATGAAAGAAATTTCAAACTATGGTGATGTTTATTAATGCTGACTATACCTATATCTATATCTATATATACTGATCTATATCTAATCGAAACTCCGTAAAGCTGTTTCGCGTCGAAAGCATCGAGCAAATCGATTAATAAACGTTATCCAATATATTAATACAAACACTCCAAAAGTATATTAAAAGTAACCAGTTATGAGTTAATAATTATTTATTTTGTATTACACTTTCATTTTTTCATGTGAAACAACCAATTGTATATAGTATATATGACGCTGAACTGTATATTGAACAGAGTGACTAACTTGCGTCTTAGTTATATTATAGGATATTCAGATTTAGATGTTAAACCAAGGGGTAGACGGCCTGACTGGCAATATAGCACAGATTGTCGCGATTGCGTGCCATGCGGAAATATCCATTTTCGCCAAATTGGGTGCCCCAGGAGTTCTTGACCAGCCAGTAGTCGCCTCCGGTCGCATCGTTGCCATAGCCCACTACGAGGACAGCATGATAAGCTTGACCGCGGCAGGGCTGGGTTATTACGCCGCTTTTGTAGTTGAAAAGTTGAGATGCTTCAACAACCACTGAGATGGGACCATTCTCGGCCACGGCTGCTGCCAGAGCCTTCTCGTTGCCTCTTTCCACTACCACGACAGATTGCACCGTTGCGCCTACTCCATTGCTATTGAAGCGGCAGTAGCTCTGGTAGGGCTGATAAGGATACGCTTCAGAAGTGTCTAAGCCATTATTCAACCTTACATATTCGAGCGCAGCCGAGGGCCAACCACCCCTGCAGCCCATATTAGGATAAGGCCAGTGGCTCGAACAGTCCACAAGGTTCTTTTCGGATAGATCCACCAGTTTTCCAGTCTTGCGAAAATGTTGTCCCTCCAGAGTGCCAGTGGCAGAAAACGCCCAGCAGGAGCCGCATTGTCCTTGATTCTTCACTCCGGTAACTGCACCCTTCTCACGCCAATCAATCGATGCGGGAGTTTCGAAATCAGCAGACGGGCTGTAAACAAGATGTATTCTTGTCTCATCATCCGTTTCATTGTAGCCTCCCAGGTACTTTGCCTGGAACTCCTCGAGCAACATATCTGTGAATTGATTGACGCCCATCTCCCACGTCTCCTCGCCTGCCTCGTAGCGTGCATTATGGCTGTCAATGATCTTCTTGTTGTCCTTGAAGATCTGCCTGCGCAACTGTTCTTCGCTCGTATCCTCGTAGGACTTTTCGTGACTCTCCTTAAAATTCTGCCACTCCGCCTCGAGCACATCCTCGTAGGTAATAGCCAGGGCACAGCCAGCCAGTGCGAGCACAATCAGAACTGCCTTCATCTTAAAGTTTAACTTAGCGTATGGTATACGATGCCCAGCCTTATATACACAGTCGATCCATTGGGCGTAGTCCAACAAACAAACGATCGCTATTAATAACTATGAATTATTAGGGTTTGTCATGGTGTGAAACACCTACACTTTTTCGTCGAACTTGCTTATCGGATGACTAAATGAATTGTGGTTGAAATTTATTTGAAATTTATTTATAAAATTCCTTAAAATATAGTGAATTTCTACAAAATCTTCTTCTGCTTAAGATTTCAGCACTATACCTATACCTTTTCTATGCTTTTTACTCTTCACACTTCACCTCAAGTGCGCCACTGAACACAACTGCCACTGCCATCATTAAATTGTTGCTGTCAGCTTCAGAGAATCGCTGACAATTTCCTGCCTCTAGTAGGTAAAGAGTCCCCTCAATTACTCTGAACATATTGAAAATGGGAGCTCAGAATGTAATGGGCTGAAGGGAAAAGGAGGCGTTATAGAACCCATTTGGTATGAGTCGATCTAAGTCTGTTTGCTCCGTCTGACCATCTGTCCGTTTATTTTACCTTAATCTTAACTCTACATTCGTGAACATAATTGTGAAATAATATTAAAAACTACGGGTTTGTAAGATTTTATGTTTATTTATTATATTATATATTAAATATCATGTTGGGCAACTATTTACACATAGCATATAGAAAGCTCCAGTTGACTTGTTAAATCACCGGATAGATGGGTCTGCTGGAAATATGGCACAAATTGTGCCGATTACGTCCCATGCGAAAATATCCATTTTCGCCGAAATTCATTCCCCACGAGTTCTTGACCAGCCAGTAGTCGCCACCTCTCGCGTCCCGACCGTAGCCCACAACAAGGACTGCATGATCAGTAGGATGGTGGCAGCGCGTGGTTATTACGCCGCTTCTGTAATGCTGAAGATGAGATGCATCAATGCTCACAGCAATGGGCCCATGCTCGGCCACAGCTGCTGCCAGAGCATCCTCGTCACGTCTTCTCACTCTCACAATATTTTTGACCGTGGCGCCCACTTTATTACTGTTGTAGCGACAGTTGCCCTGACGAGGCTTGTACGGATACGATGCAGTAGTATCTATGCCACCATTTTTCTCTATATAACGCAGTGCAACCTCGGCCTTACCACCACCGCAGCCGTTATTACCATGTGAACAATCCACCAGATTCCCTTCCGATAGCTCCACCAATTTGCCCGTCTTGAGGAAATGTTGGCCCTCCAGAGTGCCGGTAGCAGCAAATGCCCAGCAGGATAAGCATTGTCCTTGATTCTTTACTCTGGTAACTGCGCCCTTCTCACGCCAATCAATCGATTTGGGAATTTTTAAATTTGGAGACGGTCTATATGTGAGATGAATTTCTGACTCTTCATCCGTTTCATTGACCCCTCCCAGGTACTTTGCCTGGAACTCCTCGAGCAACATATCTGTGAATTGATTGACGCCCATCTCCCACGTCTCCTCGCCTGCCTCGTAGCGTGCATTGTGCCTGTCAATCACCTCCTTGTTGTCCTTAAAGATCTGCCTGCGCAACTGCTCCTCACTCCCATCCCGGTAGGACTTGACGTGACTCTCCTTAAAGTTCTGCCACTCCTCCTCGAGCACATCCTCGTAGGTTATAGCCAGGGCACAGCCAGTCAGTGCGAGGACAATCAGAACTGCCTTCATCTTAAAGCTTAACTTAATTTATGGTATGCGATTCCTAGCCTTTTATATATATAGTCGATCCAACAGTCATTATGGGCGTCATATGCGGTCACACAAAGCGAAAGCTCTCATTTACTAATTATGAACTATTAGCACACGCATTACACACTTTCCTTTTTTGGAGAGCTTTCTTATCGGAGGACTAAATAAAGTATGCTTCATGTGATTTTTAATATATATATATATATATATATATATATATATATTTCTTTAGTAAATATTTATATATTTATGTGAAGATATATTTATTCATCAAAATACATCATTCTGATGAGGGAACCATGATTCCTGCATTTCACATTTTATAAGAAATTGACAAATATTAAACATCTGGGAATATGGGATAGCTGGCAATATGACACAAGTTGCCTTGATTCCGTGCCAAGCGCACGTATCCATTTTCACCAAAACTCTTTCCCCAGGAGTTTTTGAGCAGCCAGAAGTCGCCTCCCTCCGGATCGGTACCGTAACCGACGACAAGGAGACTATGATCTAGTTGACCGGAGCACGGCGTGTTTAATACGCCATCTTTGTAATGATGAAAATTAGATGCATCAATGCTCACAGCAACGGGTCCACGCTCGGCCACAGCTATTTTCAGAGCCGTCTCGTTAGTGCTTTGCACTTCCACAACTTTTTGGACATTGGCGACCAAATTATAACTGTCAAAGTTACATTCTTCCTGATGAGGCTCATACGGATACGATTCAGAAGTAGAAATGCCACCAATTCTTTGTATATAACGCAGTGCAGAAGATGGCCAACCACCAAGGTGGCAGGCATAATCAGTTGAGCAGTCCAAAAGGTGCTTTTCGGATAGCTCCACCAGTTCGCCAGTCTTGAGGAAATGTAGGCCCTCCAGAGTGCCGGTAGCAGCGAATGCCCAACAGGAATGGCAATTTCCTTGGTTCTTCACTCTAGTAACTGCTCCCTTCTCACGCCAATCTACCGATGAGGGAATATCTACATTTGGAGGTGGCTGATATGTGATATGTATTCCGATGTCATCTTCCGATTCCTCGATGGGTCTCAAGTACTGTTCTTTGAACTCTTTGAACAGCAGGTCTGTGAATTGATTGACGCCCATCGTAAACGTCTCCTTGCCTGCATCGTAGCGGGCATTGTGCCTGTCAATTATCTCCTTGTTGTCCTTGAAGATCTGCCTGCGCAATTGCTCCTCGCTCGCATCCCGGTAGGACTTGACGTGGCTCTCCTTAAAGTTCTGCCACTCCTCCTCGAGCACATCCTCGTAGGTTACAGCCAGGGCACAGCCAGCCAGTGCGAGCACAATCAGAACTGCCTTCATGTTTAAATTCGACTTAACTTAAGGTATGAGAATCCCTGCTTTATATACAGTCTTGGTCTATCAAACACAGTCAAACAGTCATCATGGACGTGTAAATCGATTCGAGACAAATTAACGAATTCGATTTAGTTATATAATAACTATATTGTTTTATTATATATCGTATATATAATTGATCCGTTAGCTTTAATGTTCCGTAAACTTAATAATTGTCAAAGAAATTATTCTGTGACTGAAAGAGAATGTTTGGCTGCTATTATAGCCATACAAAATTATAGCCTGCGACCAAGGTCAAGAGATCTCTTTAGTCACAGATCATGCTTCGCTAAAATGGCGCATGTCTCAAGCAGACTTGAGTTCTCGTTTGGCCAGATTGGCCTTCAGTCTCCAAGGCTACGAATTTGAGATAGTCGATAGGAATATTGCGATCATGCATCGGGTGAGAGAATGACCATGATCTTTGCTGGAAACTGGGCCCTCCGGGACGCCCGACTAGAGTTCTCCTACTTCTTTTCACATAAGTTTTTAATTTTCATAGTTTTTTTTTTTTAATTTGCATAGTTTTTATACACATTGAACATGGAAATAAAAGTATAATGTATTTGTGAAAATGTATGTAACAGGCAGATGGAGGCGTGGTCAGGAAGACAAGTCGAGTTGGCTTAGCCCTGTACGTCCGTCTGTCCATCCGTATGTTTGAATGCGTCGATCTCAGAACCTATGAGAGCTAGAGGCTTGAAATTTTGTGACTGACACTATCACGCTCTGAAAATTTGATCGAGAAACTCCCTCATCGAAAAAGTTTATTAAACATCTAATTGCTCATAACATAGGCGGCTTGCTGCCTAAGCACAGTCTCTTGTGAGCAGAGCGTGCGTCTGTATGGGTGTGTATGTTGATTGTAATTTACATATCGACATTCATACATATACAAGAAACGGAAAGTGTTAGCGGACCTTAGCAATAGCTTTTCTTTCATAGTGGACAGACTAAAGAGGACTTTAGTTCATGAGGGGAATGTATAATAAGAGTTTTATCGGAAAATCGATATAAAAACTATATAAGTATAATAAATAGATATATATATATATATATATATATATATATATATATATATATATATATATATATATATATATATATATATATATAAATAAATATATGTATATATGTAAATATATATATATATATATATATATATATATATATATATATATATATATATATATAGTAGAATCCGGTTATAACGACACTCAAGGGACTGAATATTTTACGTCGGTATACCCGAAAGACGCTCTAACCGAAAGAGAGTAAACATTTTTTTTTACAAAAAACCAAAAAAAAAAAACAAGTAAGAAAACTCTAGTCGAGACCGCTCGACAAAGGTATACCCTGAACCCTATGAAGAACCGTTATTCCAAGCATTCTTTGTTTCTTTTATATACACATGCATATGTACGTTCATTACAAGCCAAACTTACACACACACGCACAGGCGCGCACACACACAAACGCCAGTCGGTGCGTCAGCTGTTCTTTGGCTGCTTTGCATGGCAATGCTTTGGGAAATTTAATGTTTAATAACTTTTTTTCTAGAGCAACGATTTTGATCAAACTTGTTGGGCGTGATCATGTCATCCATATGTATGTATGTGCCAAAGCACAAGTCTCTAGTATTTGATATACGGGAGTTACAAATTTGAGGCGAAGGGGGCGTGGCGCCCAAAATTTAACAAAAACCGAAATTGTGCAATGATCACATAACACTAAATGCAAAAATTGAAGACTCTAGCTATAAAGATGAATTATATATAATTAAATAACGGAGCATCGATTTCGTTTTTAATCGATAACATTAAAATTAGGACAGTTATCGATTTTTTTTAACAAACTCGATCTTTTCGTGCTATACAGGAACCTACATAAACCTACATAAAAAAATTTCAAGTCTCTAGCTCTTGTAGGTTCTGAGAACGACGCGTTCATACATACGGACAGACGGACGGACGGACGGACAGACGGACGGACGGACAGACGGACAGACGGACGGACAGCATGACGGACATTGCACAAACCCAATATACTATATCACTACGTGAAATAGTATAACAAGTAAGAAAACTCTAGTCGAGACCGCTCGACTAGGGTATACCCTGAACCCTGCGAACAGCCGCTATTCCAAGCATTCTTTGTTTCTTTTATATACACATGCATATGTACGTTCATTACAAGCCACACATACACACAGACGCTCGCACACACACACGCCAATCGGTGCGTCAGCTGTTCTTTGGCTGCTGTTTGCATGGCAATGTTATGGGAAATTAAATGCTTAATAACTTTTTTCTAGAGCAACGATTTTGGAATTCAAAATTTAACAAAAACCGAAATTGAGTAAGGCTCACTAACACTAAATGCAAAATTTGAAGACTCTAGCTATAAAGATGCATTATATAGAATTATATAACTGAGCAACGATCTCGTTTTTAATCGATAACATTAAAATTAAGACAAACTCGATCTTTTCGTGCTATACAGGAACCTACGTAAAAATTTCAAGTCTCTAGATCTTATAGGTTCTGAGAACGACGCGTTCATACATACGGACAGACAGACGGACAGACGGACTGGGCTAAATCGGCTCGGTTAGTCTCCCTGATGAAGAATATATATACTTTGTGGGGTCTGCCACGCCTCCTTCTGCCTGTTACATACATACGCCTTTCAACAAAAACATTATACCCTGATTTTCAGGGTATAACTAGAAATTTTACGGGACATCTCATGGAATAGTAACTGTAAGCATCATATATATACCTCAACCGATAATAACTATATCGAATTGCTTAATATGTCCCGAATCGATTTACACGTCCATGATGACTGTTTGACTGTGTTTGATAGACCAAGACTGTATATAAAGCAGGGATTCTCATACCTTAAGTTAAGTCGAATTTCAACATGAAGGCAGTTCTGATTGTGCTCGCACTGGCTGGCTGTGCCCTGACTGTAACCTACGAGGATGTGCTCGAGGCGGAGTGGCAGAACTTTAAGGAGAGTTACAGAAAGTTCTACCAGGATGCAAGCGAGGAGCAGTTGCGCAGGCAGATTTTCAAGGCCAACAAGGCGATGATTGACAGGCACAATGCACGCTACGATGCAGGCGAGGAGACGTTCACGATGGGCGTCAGTGAATTCACAGACATGCTGAACAAAGAGTTTAAACAACAGTACCTGGGAGGCGTCAAGGTACCGGATGAAGACACCGAGCTTCGCACAGTGGCGTGAATGGCATTGAATGATTGATTTAAGACTTGTCAATTTCTTATAAAATGTGACATGCAGGAATCTCTTTCATGGTTCCCTCATCAGAATTACGTTCTTTGATGAATAAATATATACCATCTT
The DNA here is from genome assembly GCA_035047545.1 of Drosophila paranaensis. Lineage (NCBI taxonomy): Eukaryota > Metazoa > Arthropoda > Insecta > Diptera > Drosophilidae > Drosophila > Drosophila paranaensis. Next base: position 8,972,288 of record JAWNPL010000145.1, on the reverse strand, counting down.
CACATAAATATGAATGTTTAGAAAGTATATACATTTTTTATATATACAAATGTGTCATACGGACTCACAGACGTACGGACGGAAGGGAAGAAGGCTGCTAAATTGGACAAACATGGCCAATTGTTTCCTTTATAAGAAAGTTACGCATTAATGCCCGAAAGAAACTGAATGTCTATTATGTTAGGATTGTCTCGAATCGATTTTAATTTTTTATTTTTCTTTAACACTTTTATTATACTGGCCGAGCTCCGCCGATTGTGTGCTCGTGCCAACAATCGCACCTGGCGATAAATATTAAGTCACAAGTGTATTGCTTTTAAAATTAAATGGTATATTTTTGGATATTTGGTAGACTTATATTATATTAAGCTATGGCTGGCCTGACCTAGAGCACACCTGCACACAGGATCGTAGGTGACCGTGTGGCGCAGTCCGGCAACAGTCAGTCTCTGAGACGTCAAGGATCTGCTGATCACTCCAGGGACGCCAGGATACGCACTGTATTCTCCAACGGCTACGCTCACGTACCTCCAATCTGGCCAAACGAGAACTCAAGTCTGCTTGAGACATGCGCCATTTTAGCGAAGCATGATCTGTGACTAAAGAGATCTCTTGACCTTGGTCGCAGGCTATAATTTTGTATGGCTATAATAGCAGCCAAACATTCTCTTTCAGTCACAGAATAATTTCTTTGACAAATATTAAGTTTACGGAACATTAAAGCTAATGGATCAATTATATATACGATATATAATAAAACAATATAGTTATTATATAACTAAATCGAATTCTTTAATTTGTCTCGAATCGATTTACACGTCCATGATGACTGTTTGACTGTGTTTGATAGACCAAGACTGTATATAAAGCAGGGAATCTCATACCTTAAGTTAAGTCGAATTTCAACATGAAGGCAGTTCTGATTGTGCTCGCACTGGCTGGCTGTGCCCTGGCTGTAACCTACGAGGATGTGCTCGAGGAGGAGTGGCAGAACTTTAAGGAGAGTTTCGTAAAGTCCTACCGGGATGGGAGTGAGGAGCAGTTGCGCAGGCAGATCTTTAAGGACAACAAGGAGGTGATTGACAGGCACAATGCACGCTACGAGGCAGGCAAGGAGACGTTCACGATGGGCGTCAATGAATTCACAGACATGCTGAACAAAGAGTTTAAAGAACAGTACCTGGGAGGCATCAAGAAATCGGAAGATGACATCGGAACACAAATCACATATATACCGCCTTCAAATTTAGATCTTCCCAAATCGGTAGATTGGCGTCAGAACGGCGCAGTTACTAGAGTGAAGAGTCAAGGAGATTGCGGCTCCTGTTGGGCATTTTCTGCTGTCGGCACTCTGGAGACTCAGCTTTTTTTCAAGACAGGAAAATTGGTGGAGCTATCCGAAAAGCACCTTTTGGACTGCTCAGCTGGTGCTTACGGCTGCTGTGGTAGCACGACATACGATGCGCTGGAGTATGTAAGAAATAATAGTGGCATTTCTACTGCTGAATCGTATCCGTATGCGCCTCATCAAGACGAATGTCACTTTAACAGTTCCAAATTGGTCGCCAAGGTCAAAAATGTTGTGAATTTGCCACCCTTGAACGAGGAGGCTCTGAAAACAGCTGTGGCCAAGATTGGACCCATTTCTGTGGCCATTAATGCAACTCATCTTCATCAGCATTACAGAAGTGGCGTTATAACAACACAGTGCTCCGGTGACACAGATCACGCTGTCCTTGTTGTGGGCTACGGCAGCGATCCGCAGGGAGGCGACTACTGGCTGATCAAGAACTCGTGGGGCACATCTCATGGTGAAAATGGATATGTGCGCGTGGCGCGCAATATCAACTGGTGTAGCATTTCCAGCGATCCCCTCTATCCAGAGCTTTAACATTTGTCAATTTCTTATAAAATGTGAAATGCAGGAATCTCTTACATGGTTCCCCGAATTACGTACTTTGATGAATAAATATAAACCATCTTCACATAAATATGAATGTTTAGAAAGTATATAATTTTTTTATATATACAAATGTGTCATACGGACTCACAGACGGGCGGACGGAAGGGAAAAAGACGGCTAAACGGGTAAGCGGACAAACATGTCCAATTGTTTCCTTTATAAGAAAATTACGTATTTATGCCCCAAATAAACCGAACATCCATTATATTAGGAAGTATCTAAACTCGAATATATATTCTACAAATTAAGCAGTTAGAACCAAGCTACGCATGTGAAAAAGATATTGGAAAGGATATATATACTAATATATATTAATATATATATATATAATGGTTTTGCCTTGATTATTGTTCGGACAGACAGCATGACGGACATTGCATAAAACCAATATACTAGTTCACTTCGTGAAAAAGTATAAAAAAGGAAAACTAATCTCCGCGATTGTCAGGCGAAATTGAAATGACAAGCGAAGCGTTGGTGCTGGCAATGTGAAGTGAATTTGAATTTAGATCGAAGCTGAGAACCTGACCTGCGGACACAAAAAGGGCTGAGGAACGGCCGTATATGCATGGTTAATTCTATATTTGGGAAACACAGTATTAAACTGTTATCAGAGACAACAGTTTCGAAAAGACCAAAGCAGACCAACAAATCTTCTTATAAATGTTTGGTGATGGCGTCAGTAAAAACTTTTTATCTGGCGTCAGAAAATAAAATTCCGACTTATGGTATATAACAACAATGATTCCTATATTATCCACACGACCTCGCGGATAAGGACCTAGAAAGTCAATATAGAGCTTTTGTCTAACATATTGTTTATGCCAGGGTAGGAAGCTAACGGAGGCTCATGAGCCTTTCTCAGGACTTCTTGAATTAAATGCTGGAGAACCCAATGTTTCCAGCTAAGATTATCGGCTCTTTCCTCTCCCGATGCATGATCTTAAATTCGTAGCCTTGGAGCTTGAAGGCCAATCTGGCCAAACGATAACTCAAGTCTGCTTGAGACATGCGCCATTTTAGCGAAGCATGATCTGTGACTAAAGAGATCTCTTGACCTTGGACGTGGGCTATAATTTTGTATGGCTATAATAGCAGCCGAACATTCTCTTTCAGTCACAGAATAATTTCTTTGGCAATTATTGAGTTTACGGAACATTAAAACCACCGGAACATCCTCATTGTTGCCCGTTGTTTGGACTAATTCGTTCTACAGCCGATCACATGACCTTAATATTTTACCTCCTTGACGCAGAAATTGCTTTTCTCTATATAAATTTTCAGCCCGCCAGATTTATCTGACTTGGCAGCTCTTTCAGTACATATTAATGTCTCTCGAAAGCATCAGATACCACTAGCAAGTCATCTAACTAATAACAAGTAAGAAAACTCTAGTCGAGGCCGCTCGACTAGGGGTTATCCTGAACCCTGCGAAGAACCGCAATTCCAAGCAATCTCCGTTTCTTTAATAAACATAAGTATATATATGTTCATTACAAACAAAACATACACACACACATACACAGGCGAACGCACACACAAACGCCAGTCGGTGCGTCAGCTGTTCTTTGGCTGCTATTTGCATGGCAATGTTATGTTGGGCGTGATCATGTCATCCATATGTATGTATGTGCCAAAGCACAAGTTTCTAGTATTTGATATACGGGAGTTACAAATTTGAGGCGAAGGGGGCGTGGCGCCCAAAATTTAACAAAAACCGAAATTGCGTAAGACCCAAATAACACTAAATGCAAAATTTGAAGACTCTAGCTATAAAGATGAATTAGGTAGAATTTTATAGCTGAATTTAGACATTCGTTTTTAATCGATAACAATAAAACGATAACAGTTATCGAATTTCAGAAACAAACTCTATATGCGGGCCCTATACAGGGACCTAGAAAAAACATTTGAAATCTCTAGCTATTGTAAGTTCTGAGATCGACGCGTTCATACATACGGACAGACGGACAGACGGACGGACGGACAGACGGACAGACAGACAGACAAACGGACAGGGCTAAATCGACTCGGCTTGTCTCCTTGATCAAGAATATATATACTTTATGGGGTCTGCCACGCCTCCTTCTGCTTGTTACATACATACGCCTTCCAACAAAAACATTATACCTTGATTTCCCATTTTCAATGGGTTCAGGGTATAAAAACGTAATGGCGCAAAGTTGTGGGGATTGTTTCGTCCGTAAGCGTAAGCAAGAAATTGGATATTATTGGACATTACAAAGCCCAAATGGCATGACTTTGTATAGGTGCTGCGGCCTAGCAATTACACTAAAAGCAGTTTCATCGCGCTATTGCACTAGAAACCCCATAATCCCACACGAAGTGAACGAGTCTGTCTGTCCGTATGACACATTGGTATATATAAAAAGTTGTTCTAAACATTAATATTTATCTGAAGATTGTATGTATTTATACATCATTCCCGCATTTCACATTTCATAAGAAATTTACAATTTACCTTTACCTTTTACCGTTGCAAAGACGGGTTTGTTGGCAATATGACACCAGTTGCCACTATTGCGTGCCACGCGCATGAATCCGTCTTCCCCGTATTTCGGGCCCCACGAGCCCTTAAGCAGCCAGAAATCGCCAAACTTCGGGTCGCTGCCGTAGCCCACAACAAGGATATGAAGATTTACTGCACTGTTGCACGGCGTTGCTAGTACGCCACTTCTGTAATGCTGAATAAGATTAAATGCATACATGTTGACAGCAATGGGTCCAATCTCGGCCACAGCTATTTCAAGAGCCGTCTCGTTAGAGCTTTGCATTTTGCAAACTTCTATGACCTCAGCGACCAATTTCTTTTTGTCAAAGGAACAATTGCCCTTTCGAGCCACATACGGATACAATTGAGAAGTAGAAATACCACCAGTACTTTTTACATAACTCAGCGCCGATGATGTCAAACCACCACTGCAGCCATTTGCTTGACTTGAACAGTCCACAAGATGCTGCTCGGATAGCTCCACCAGTTCGTCATTCACGATGAAATGTTGAGCCTCCAGAATGCCGGTAGCAGCGAATGCCCAGGAAGATTGGCAATTTTTTTGGTTCTTCACTTTAGTAACTGCTCCCTCCTTACGCCAATCTACCGATGAGGGAACATCTACATTTCGAGATGGTATATATGTGAACAGCTCTTCGACGTCTTCATCCGATTCCTTGATGCCTCCCAGGTACTGTTCTTTAAACTCTTTGTTCAGCAGGTCTGTGAATTGATTGACGCCCATCGTGAACGTCTCCTCGCCTGCATCGTAGCGTGCATTGTGCCTGTCAATCACCTCCTTGTTGTCCTTAAAGATCTGCCTGCGCAACTGCTCCTCACTCGCATCCCGGTAGAACTTTCCGTAACTCTCCTTAAAGTTCTGCCACTCCTCCTCGAGCACATCCTCGTAGGTTACAGCCAGGGCACAGCCAGCCAGTGCGAGCACAATCAGAACTGCCTTCATGTTTAAATTCGACTTAACTTAAGGTATGAGAATCCCTGCTTTATATACAGTCTTGGTCTATCAAACACAGTCAAACAGTCATCATGGACGTGTAAATCGATTCGAGACAAATTAAAGAATTCGATTTAGTTATATAATAACTATATTGTTTTATTATATATCGTATATATAATTGATCCATTAGCTTTAATGTTCCGTAAACTTAATATTTGTCAAAGAAATTATTCTGTGACTGAAAGAGAATGTTCGGCTGCTATTATAGCCATGCAAAATTATAGCCCACGTCCAAGGTCAAGAGATCTCTTTAGTCACAGATCATGCTTTGCTAAAATGGCGCATGTCTCAAGCAGACTTGAGTTCTCGTTTGGCCAGATTGGCCTTCAAGCTCCAAGGCTACGAATTTAAAATCATGCATCGGGTGAGGAAAGAGTCGATAATCTTTGCTGGAAACTGGGCCCTCCGGGACGCCCGACTAGAGTTCTCTTACTCCTTACTTACATAATCTACTCCTCAGCATTCCTTCTGTTAATATTAAATCTTATTCAAAAATTCAATTCCAATATCAACCACAATAAAGGGTACTCGCTAATCACTAAGCACAGCAAATAAAAATTCTAGCTATTCGGCAAGAGGTTCGTTTGTTCGCTAATCTACAAGAACTCATATGCGTCTATAGCATTTATGTGAATATCGATGATAGCGATGATAGCGTAAGACCGTTATCCCAAGTGGCTATAATAATTATGAAAACACTCAATAAATTAACAGAGTCATAATATTCGTGAATTTGTAGATTATCTAAATGAATGTTAATTGACGATTAAGGGACTTAATAACTGATAACGGAGCGCCAAAGCTTTTACTATATTTATGAATTCGTACCAGGTAAGCTAAATCTACCTAAGAAGAATATATATATATATAAATAAAGCATATCGGAGAGTTTCCATGATTTATTATAGGTAATTATAGTACTTAGTATAATATATACAAAAGTGTCATTCGGACAAACAGGCGGACGGACGGGGACAAAGGCGGATGAACAGGTAGTCGGAAAATCGGTTGGACAGAAAAAGGAAACTGACTATATAATACTTACTTATATAATAATATTTACAAACTTCTAAGCAAAAATTTTCCTTCTTTCTCCGTCTGTCTGTCCAACGTGCGTCCGTCTGTGTGTCCGTATGACACTTATGTACATATAAAAAGTTGTTTTAAGCATTTATTTTTATGTGAAGATTGTATATACATATTTATTTATCAAAGTACGTAATTCTGACGAGGGAACCAAGAAAGAGATTCCAGCATTTCACATTTTATAAGAAATTGATAAATGTTAAAGCTCTGGATAGACGGGATTGCTGGCAATCTGACACCAGTTGCCACGATTGCGCGCCACGCGAAAATATCCATTTTCCCCATGATTCAGGCCCCACGAGTTCTTGAGCAGCCAGAAATCGCCAAATTTCGGGTCGCTGCCGTAGCCTACAACAAGGATACCATGATTTACTCTACCGGAGCACTGCGTTGTTATAACGCCACTTCTGTAATGCTGATGAAGATTAGATGCATCAAGGACCACAGCAATGGGTCCATGCTCGGCTACAGCTGCTGCCAGAGCAGTTTCGTTATTTCTTAGCACTCTCATAACATTTTTGACCTTGGCGACCAAATTAGAACTGTCAAAGCGACATTCATCTTGATGAGGCATATACGGATACAATTCAGAAGTAGAAATGCCACCAATTCTTTTAACATAACTCAATGCATCTGAGGGATGACTAGCAATGCAGCCGTAACCACCAGCTGAGCAGTCCACAAGGTGCTTTTCGGATAGCTCCACCAA